>CM055125.1:378813031-378953031 GCA_029206835.1 Rana muscosa
TAAGATTTGTTTGATTTTTAGCAAATTTATTTTAATAAAATGCTTTTGGAGTAAAAATCTAGCTAAAGATAGTTTTCTATTTGAGATAAATTAATAATTTAGTTTATTCAGCATGAAATGGAGCTTAGTCATGTAGTCGTGAGGCTCTATATTCTGCAAGATTTACATTTTTGGTAAACTCATTCAATGAACCCAAGCTCTGCAATGTGAGATAACATGCACTGCATTAATGCATTCACACAATATCACAGTAACCATGAGATAAAACAAAGTTCAGGAATATTTCTTTATCCCATTGTTTTGCAAATCTATGTACACTACAAACTGTATGATTGAATCGGTTCTGATATCGCTGTTTTACTAGCCTGACAGCTTATTATTCTAAATAGGGAACCTTTATTTTTTTGCAAATATTAAAGATTCTAACTACCAGCAAGAAGTAGTCCTTACATTTAAAGAGCACCTGTCATTTCAGATCCATCACAGCATCCACTCACCTGCCGCCGCCACGTCCCTCACCAAGTGGTGTCACTGCCACATCACCAGCCGTCCCATTAAAGTGAATGGGACTGTCTGTGAGCCAACAGCGGGTCAGAGGAGGAGCCAACAGCGGGTCAGAGGAGGAGCCAACAGAGGGTCAGAGGAGGAGCCAACAGAGGGTCAGAAGAGGAGCCAACAGAGGGTCAGAAGAGGAGCCAACAGCGGGTCAGCAGAGGAGCCAACAGCGGGTCAGCAGAGGAGCCAACAGCGGGTCAGCAGAGGAGCCAACAGCAGGTCAGAGGAGGAGCCAACAGCGGGTCAGAGGAGGAGCCACTGCAGGACAGAGATGATAGTTGCTCTTTAAAAATTATGATTTAAATCAAGCCTATTTACTAGTGATTTAAATCAAACCCACCCTGCTCCTGACGCTTGCATTCTGTGCAATACATACTCCTGATGCCTGTGTATCACATGTACTATCTAGTTCAACCAAAAAAAAATAAAAAATACAATCCCATATACACAGCAATATACACAGTTGATCCAAAGGAAGGCAAAAAACCCCAGCAGAGCACGATCCAATTTGCTACACTAGGGGAAAAAATTCCTTCCTGATCCCCCGGGAGGCAATCGGATTTTCCCCGGATCAACTTTACCTATAAATGTCAGTACCCAGTTATATTCTGTACATTTAGGAAAGAATCCATGCATGCTATTTTTGAGCTTATGATATACCAAAACCCCCAGGATCCTTCTCCACTATGGATCCCCCCCCAGTTGTACCCCCCTTGTCTGTATGATGCATGCATATTCTTAGGCCCCAAGTGCAAAACTTTACATTTATCAACCTTAAACCTCATTTGCCACTTAGTTGCCCAATTGAACAGAGCATTGAGGTTGGCTTGTAAATTGGAGACATCCTGTAAGGACGTTATTCCACTGCATCTACTGTGCACTGCTGCCAAAACTATACCATACTGTATATTGTACCTATACTGCATGCGGGTTATCTGGGACCACTGTTGGATGCAAAGGCTCTCTCTTAAAGGGCCCCAACGATAGCCGGCAGGAGAACATTTCAAAGGGCTGCCCCTCCCATAATAATTATTCTGCAAGCCCGCTTTGTTCCCCTGCCCTCTCCCCTACCATCCTGCTTTTCTTTTGAACAGTAGGACTAGCATCACTTAGCAGTATACTGTAGTTTTAGCACTCGGTAGAGTGAACTTTACTGTTGCGCACTTAAGGTGGTCTTGCTACTGTTTATGCTGATCTGGATGCCAAATGTCATCCTATGCCTCATCCTTACTGGTTATCACTTTGTATGCTAAATTTTGTTATCACCATTTTCATTCCATTTCATGCCTAGTTACCAACCGTATTGGGTGACAATATATGAAGTTTGCCTTTACTACCTGGTTCAGTGTCTGTTTTCTTTGATGTAGCTATACTACTGGGTAGGGATGAGCTTCGTGTTCGAGTCGAACATACGTTCGACTCGAACATTGGCTGTTCGATCGTTCGACGAAGATCGAACGATTTGGGCCGTTCGCGCCAAATTCGAGTGACGCGAACGGCCCACAATGCACTACGCCATCGCAGTGTCATCCAGGCGCTGTGATTGGCCAAGCATGCACTGTGACCCCGCATGCTTGGCCAATCACAGCGCCGGCAGCGAGGAGAGCAATGATTGGCCACAGGCAGGATGCCTGTGGCCAATTATTGCTGAGGGTGTTTAGTACACGCCCCACACTATAAAAGGCCGCCAGCACGGCGGCCTAGTGTAGTGTGTTCCGGAGCAGGGATAGAGTAGCATAGGCAGGGACAGTGACTGTTATTTCTTTCTTGCTTAACCTGGATTCCTTTAGTTTAGGGAAAGAGAAGGATAGGTAGGGAGAGTGTCAGTGTGTTTTGTGCTTCTGCTATAGTGTGCTTAAAAAAAACATTTATTCTAGGGACAGAAAACTCTAGGTAGGGACAGTGTCAGTTTCTTTCACTCTGCAAGTCCTTGTTTCCAGGGACCTGTAAGGACAGTGAGTTAATTGTCCTTGTGCTATATTGTGCTTAAAAAAAACATTTATTCTAGGGACAGAAAACTCTAGGTAGGGACAGTGTCAGTTTCTTTCACTCTGCAAGTCCTTGTTTCCAGGGACCTGTAAGGACAGTGAGTTAATTGTCCTTGTGCTATATTGTGATTAAAAAAAACATTTATTCTAGGGACAGAAAACTCTAGGTAGGGACAGTGTCAGTTTCTTTCACTCTGCAAGTCCTTGTTTCCAGGGACCTGTAAGGACAGTGAGTTAATTTTCCTTGTGCTATATTGTGATTAAAAAAAACATTTTTTCTAGGGACAGAAAACTGTAGGTAGGGAGAGTGTTTTTTTTCTTTCACTCTGCAAGTCCTTGTTTCCAGGGACCTGTAAGGACAGTGAGTTAATTGTCCTTGTGCTATATTGTGCTTAAAAAAAACATTTATTCTAGGGACAGAAAACTCTAGGTAGGGACAGTGTCAGTTTCTTTCACTCTGCAAGTCCTTGTTTCCAGGGACCTGTAAGGACAGTGAGTTAATTGTCCTTGTGCTATATTGTGATTAAAAAAAACATTTATTCTAGGGACAGAAAACTCTAGGTAGGGACAGTGTCAGTTTCTTTCACTCTGCAAGTCCTTGTTTCCAGGGACCTGTAAGGACAGTGAGTTAATTTTCCTTGTGCTATATTGTGATTAAAAAAAACATTTTTTCTAGGGACAGAAAACTGTAGGTAGGGAGAGTGTTTTTTTTCTTTCACTCTGCAAGTCCTTGTTTCCAGGGACCTGTAAGGACAGTGAGTTAATTGTCCTTGTGCTATATTGTGCTTAAAAAAAACATTTATTCTAGGGACAGAAAACTCTAGGTAGGGACAGTGTCAGTTTCTTTCACTCTGCAAGTCCTTGTTTCCAGGGACCTGTAAGGACAGTGAGTTAATTTTCCTTGTGCTATATTGTGATTAAAAAAAACATTTATTCTAGGGACAGAAAACTCTAGGTAGGGACAGTGTCAGTTTCTTTCACTCTGCAAGTCCTTGTTTCCAGGGACCTGTAAGGACAGTGAGTTAATTTTCCTTGTGCTATATTGTGATTAAAAAAAACATTTATTCTAGGGACAGAAAACTCTAGGTAGGGACAGTGTCAGTTTCTTTCACTATGCAAGTCCTTGTTTCCAGGGACCTGTAAGGACAGTGAGTTAATTTTCCTTGTGCTATATTGTGATTAAAAAAAACATTTATTCTAGGGACAGAAAACTCTAGGTAGGGACAGTGTCAGTTTCTTTCACTCTGCAAGTCCTTGTTTCCAGGGACCTGTAAGGACAGTGAGTTAATTTTCCTTGTGCTATATTGTGATTAAAAAAAACATTTTTTCTAGGGACAGAAAACTGTAGGTAGGGAGAGTGTTTTTTTTCTTTCACTCTGCAAGTCCTTGTTTCCAGGGACCTGTAAGGACAGTGAGTTAATTTTCCTTGTGCTATATTGTGATTAAAAAAAACATTTTTTCTAGGGACAGAAAACTGTAGGTAGGGAGAGTGTTTTTTTTCTTTCACTCTGCAAGTCCTTGTTTCCAGGGACCTGTAAGGACAGTGAGTTAATTGTCCTTGTGCTATATTGTGCTTAAAAAAAACATTTATTCTAGGGACAGAAAACTCTAGGTAGGGACAGTGTCAGTTTCTTTCACTCTGCAAGTCCTTGTTTCCAGGGACCTGGAGAGACATTGAGTGAATTGTCCTTGTGCTATATTGTGATTAAAAAAAACATTTATTCTAGGGACAGAAAACTCTAGGTAGGGACAGTGTCAGTTTCTTTCACTGTGAAAGTCCTTGTTTCAAGGGACAGAGAAGGACACCTGAAGGTAGCCCTTATTGCTTTTTTCCCATCTCCCTGCAGGCCATCTATTAGAATGTCTGGAAGGCAAACAAGGAGAGGCAGACAGTCAGGAGGCAATAAAAGAGGGCAAGCAGGCTCTGTGTCTGGGGGCAACAGTGCTGGTCGTGGACGCGGTGCATTGTCATCAGCACATGGCCATGGGACACGCTTGTCCTTCTTTTCGGCAGCTGGACATGTTGAGCCACATCATGCCGAAGACTTGGTAGAGTGGATGACCAAGCCCTCCTCCTCCTCCTCATCCTCTCTCACCCAGGCTCAGGGTACTGGAAAAGCAGCTGCCAAAGCGTCGTCTTCCCTGGTATCAATGTCAGACAAATCATCAGTCACTCCTTCCCTAGACCCACCATGTCCTCCTCCTGAGGAGTCCCCCGAACTGTTTCAGCACAGTGTTGGGTACATGCTCCAGGAGGATGCCCAGCGTTTCGAAGGGTCTGATGATGAAACCCAGCTAGAGGAAGGCAGTAGCGTGAGAGCAGACAGAGGGGATGCTCAAGAAGGACACCAATCTGGCAGTCATGTTCCAGCAGCTGCAGCATACTGCCAGATTGGCTCCAGTGATGAGGAGGGAGGGGATGATGAGGTCAATGACTCCACGTGGGTGCCTAATAGGAGAGAGGAGGAGGAGGAGGATGAGGAGGAGGCACATCTCCAACGAGGCAGGATGCCCTTTGGTGGCCAGCGTAAGGGCAGTACACCGACGGAATCACACCGCAGAGCTCCGCCTGTGCAGGGCGCTGCCTCTGCCCGTCATTCAAAAAGTTCTTTGGTGTGGGCCTTTTTTGAGGCTAGTGCATCAGATCGCACAGCTGCTGTTTGCAACATATGTCTCAAGCGTATATCGCGTGGCCAAAACATCAGCCGCTTGGGTACCACATGCCTGACCAGACATATGTTGACCTGCCATGCAGCTCGTTGGCAAGCCTACCTCAAAGACCCACACCAAAGAACCAAGCGGACCTCTCCTTGCACCGCATCAGCTGGGATCTCCAACCCCACTATAACTTCAGTCCTCTCTGAAACATGCACTGAGAGGAATGAAGGTGTAGAATTAGGTGTGTCACAGCCAAGTACTTGCGCCCACTCTGCTAGCAGTACACCGACGTCCGATTCTAGCAGGCAAATTTCCCTGCCCCAGCTGCTGGACCGTCGAAAGAAGTTCACTCCCAGCCATCCACATGCCCAGCGGTTGAATGCTAGCTTGGCTAAATTGCTAGCGCTTCAACTGCTGCCTTTTCAGTTGGTAGACTCGGCCCCCTTCCGTGAGTTTGTGCAATGTGCGGTTCCTCAGTGGCAGGTTCCCAAACGCCACTTTTTCTCACGGAAGGCTATTCCGGCTCTCTACCGGCATGTGGAAGGCAATGTCTTGGCCTCGCTGGACAGGGCGGTCAGCGGTAAGGTGCATATTACCGCTGACTCATGGTCCAGCAGGCATGGACAGGGACGTTACCTTTCTTTCACGGCCCATTGGGTCACTCTTTTGGCAGCTGGGAAGGATTCAGGACAAGGTGCAGTAGTGTTGGAGGTTGTCCCACCGCCACGCCTCCAAAATGCTACTACTGGTTGTGACACACCTCTCTCCTCCACCCCCTCCTCTTCTTCTTCCTCCATGGCCTCTTCCTGTGGTTTGTCCTATGAACCAGCGGTGCTCCGTAGCCGTTCACGGGGCTACGCAAGTACGCAGGCAAAAAGATGCCATGCCGTGCTTGCGCTGGTGTGTTTGGGGGACAGAAGCCACACTGGGGCAGAGGTCCTGTCTGCTCTGCAGGGCCAGGCCGAGAGGTGGTTGACGCCACGCCAGCTTAAGCCAGGAATGGTGGTTTGCGACAATGGCACCAACCTCCTCTCCGCCCTCCGACAGGGACAACTGACCCATGTGCCCTGTGTGGCTCACGTCCTTAACCTGGTGGTGCAGCGCTTCTTGGGCAGGTACCCGGGCTTACAGGATGTCCTGAGGCAGGCCAGGAAAGTCTGTGTGCATTTCCGCAGATCTTATAATGCCAGTGCTCGCCTGGCTGAGCTGCAAAAGGAGTTGAACCTGCCCAAGAACCGCCTTATATGTGACATGCCCACCAGGTGGAACTCAACGTTGGCCATGCTGCAGCGGCTGCACACGCAGCAGAGGGCCATCAATGAGTACCTGTGCGACTACGGCACCAGGACAGGGTCAGGGGAGCTTGGTTTTTTTTCTCCACGCCAGTGGGGCATGATCAGGGATGCATGCACTGTCCTGGCACCATTTGAGGAGGCCACGAGGATGGTGAGCAGTGACAGTGCATGCATCAGTGACACTGTACCTCTTGTCCACCTGTTGGAGCACACGCTGCGTGGAATAATGGACAGGGCACTTGAGGCAGAACAGAGGCAGGAAGAGGAGGACTTCCTTGCCTCTCAAGGCCCCCTTTACCCAGACAGTGTTCCTTCTGTCCCACCCATCGCACAGGAAGAGGAGGAGGAGGAGGAGGAGGAGGAGGAGGAGGAGGAGGAGGAGGAGGAGGAGGAGGAGGATTGTGTCAGCATGGAGGTGGAGGCTGGCACTCAGCATCATCAGCAGCAGTCTTTTAGGGATGATTTACAGTCCCAAGAAACCAGTGGACTTGTACGTGGCTGGGAGGAGGTGGCTGCGGATCATGTCGTCCTTAGTGACCCAGAGGACTCCGGAGCGAATGCCTCAGCAAACCTACGCTGCATGGCCTCCCTGATCCTGCAAAGTCTGCGGAAGGATCCTCGTATTCTTCGGATCAAGGAGAGGGACCATTACTGGCTGGCCACTCTCCTTGATCCACGGTACAAGGGTAAGGTTGCGGACCTTATGTTACCGTCGCAGAGGGAGCAGAGGATGAGACAACTCCGGGAGGCCTTGCAGAAAGGTCTGTGCAACGCGTTCCCAGAGACTGGGAGGTTGCAAACTCCTGGTCCTGGACAACGAGTTGCTGAGGCTTCGGCCAGTCAAAGAAGGAGCGGTGGGGAAGGTGGCCGTCTGACCGATGCGTTCAGACAATTCTTTAGTCCGCAGCCCCAAAGTATGATCGGTTCCAGCAACCATCGCCAGCGTCTGATAAACATGGTGCAGGAATATCTAGGGGCAAGGTCAGACTTGGACACCTTCCCCACCGAAAATCCTCTGGCTTACTGGGTCTTGAGGATGGATCACTGGCCAGAGCTTGCACAGTATGCAATTGAGCTACTGGCCTGTCCTGCATCCAGCGTTCTTTCGGAACGCACATTCAGTGCTGCTGGAGGATTTGTCACGGATCACAGGGTGCGCCTGTCCACCGACTCGGTTGATCGACTGACTTTCATCAAGATGAACCAGTCTTGGATCACCACCAGCTACCACACACCTGATGCTGATATAACAGACTAATTGATTTTAAAATGTCACATCCCTTCAAGACTGATGCTGATGCTGAGTGCCTGTGCTGTTATGTTGACTGGCTATCCTCCTCCTCCGAGTCCTCAATGATACGATTGATGATGATAGCTTGGAAGATCATTTTTGTTTATGGGTGCCGCCACCAGTGCCTAACGCCCAATTTTTCAGCCCCTGTTTAACAGGGGCGTGTAATTACAATTTTTGAAGCAATACTTTGCAACAGGGCTCATTGCTGTGCTCCAAGTACAGTATCTGTGAGGAGTTGCAGTGTTGTGCCACCAGTGCCTAAGGCCCAATTTTTCAGCCCCTGTTTAACAGGGGCGTGTCATTACAATTTTTGAAGCAATACTTTGCAACAGGGCTCATTGCTGTGCTCCAAGTACAGTATCTGTGAAGGGTTGCAGTGTTGTGCCACCAGTGCCTAAGGCCCAATTTTTCAGCCCCTGTTCAACAGGGGCATGTAATTACAATTCTTGATCTAATAATTCACAGCAGGGCCCATTGCTGCACCCACCAAGAGTAACTGTCAGGGCTTACAGTGTTGTGGCACCAGCACCACCATCAAAGGCCCAATTTTTACTACCACTGTTCAACAATTATATGTAATTAAAATTCCTGATATAATAGTTGACAGCAGGGCGTTCCAGCACCAACCAAGAGTAACTGTGAGTGCTTACAGTGTTGTGCCAACACCAACAACTAAGGGGCCTATTTCTGCAGAGTATATACGGCAGGTCCCTACTTTCAAACATCCAACTTACAAACGACTCCTACTTGCAAACGCAAGAAGACAACAGGAAGTGAGAGGAAATCTACCACTAGGAAGGAAAATTCTCTCCTGTAAGAATAAATATGGGAGAAAGGTGTCTCCTCTGTACTGATGCTTTATCAGCAATCCTTGTTTCAAGAAAAACACCACATTTCAAAAACAGTTGTCATTAGGACGGAAAGTGAGGTGAAATGTTCTGAACAGGGGCACAGACAGCAAAACAAATGTTACAGGGGTGATAACCCTTACCTATGTTTTCCAAAAAGTTTAAAAATAGATTTTTGGTCTGGAGCTACACTTCAACAATGTACCTGTTCAAAATTACAAACAGATTCTACATAAGAACAAACCTACAGTCCCTGTCTTGTATGCACCGCCTGTATACGGCTGTTCAGAGTATATAGGGCCTTTTTTATTTTATGTGCGGGGTTCCCCTTAATATCCATACAAGACCCAAAGGGGCTGGTAATGGGCTGGGGTAGGGGGGGGGTCATGGGGTAGCTATGCCATTTTTCTTAAAGATTTTCATCCATATTACCGGGACCAGACATTACATTAAAGCCGCAAGCAGTTTTAAATGGCTTTTTTTTCCTTTAGAAGTGTCATTTTGTGCAGGGACAGTTCTAAACACGGGAAACACGTGGCACTTCACAGGCATACTTTAGACACCCCCCAGGTACGATATTTAAAGGAATATTTGACTTTTTTTTTTTCACTTTATGCATCATTAAAATGACTGCTCCCGGAAAACGACCGTTTTTAAAACTTATTTTTGCATTGATACATGTCCCCTGGTGCAGAACCCGGGTTCCCAAACCCTTTTTAGGACAAGAACATGCATAATAGTTTTTATAATTAGCACTTTAGAATTCGAACGTTCGCATCCATTGTATTTAATAGGGTTCTAATGTTCGTTCGAACTTTCGGTCCGTTCGCGGGTTCTGGTGCGAACCGAACCCGGGGGTGTTCGGCTCATCACTACTACTGGGTACTAATTATAACTTTCAGTGATTTCCTGTGATCAGATAACTTTGTACACTCAACCTGGTGTGTCATAGGGGCTGAGGTTCTGGAGAAGGTCAAGGCAAAGAACAAAGGACCCATCCCATCCAGTGGCTCCTACGGGGGTAGCGCTACATACAGTTTAAATCCTGGACATGTAAAATATCTGACCCCGAGCAGTATACTAGAGACCCGCATTACTAACTTGGAACGTTCCACCCATTTGCATCTTTCACTTAACCAAATAAAAACTATAAATAGGTCGGCGGCACATTCCAGAATTTTCTGAACCGGTTTGTTATAACAAAGTTATGCGATTACGTAAAGGAGACAATGAGTACGGAACATTTCAGGGAAGATTTACGACCTCGTTAATGGAGCACCTACAATTGTTTCATGCGGTCCACCTTGGGCTATTTTTAAATCGGCCACATGTGCCGGTATTGTCCATTTTGTTCCAGGCCGCGGTGGTGGAAAGTGCACTCTCGGCCTGTCCAGGTTCTCATGGGATACACATTAAAAAAAAAAGAAAAAACAGCATTCACGAAGAGTGAGGGAACAGCGCCTTGAACATTGTTAGCATTTCCTCTCGAGAGGGATATTAAATAATTTCATGCCCAACTGCTCAAAATATTTTCTAAACTTCTGTAAACAGACGATTGCCAGAATTCAGCATATGCTGCGCAGTGTTCAATCCTCCCGAGGAGCGCCGTGTACAAAACACGTCTGCTACAGTAATTAATAAGCACCGATACCGATACTTCAAATGTCTTCTGTCTCCATGAATCACATCCTTCAGGAGCCACGCCCAGAACCTATTTCCCAAATCCTATGCAGAGTGTGTATGTAGGAACCCCTGCTTCACCCAGGAGCAAGACGGGGGTTTATGAGATGGCCTAAAATTGAAGTGGACTTTCACAAGTCTCCATGGATAAATTCCTGACATGTCTTAATATACAGCCACAGGATAAATTATTATTTTTTTCTCACCTTTTATCATTAAAAAAAGACCCTTTTTAAACAGGAAATTCAGTCCCTGTTATTTCTACCCCGCTCCTTCTTTCCCACGTGGCCAAGTCTGAATATATCACAAAATGCACAGATGTACCAAAGGCCTCTGCAGATTTTCAAAAGTCACGCACTGGCCTGAGGCACATCTGTGCACATGTGGTGCTTCCCGCACAAACAATGCAGGTATTTGGGACCTAAGTACCTGCAATATCTGTGCATACATGAGGTCTCTGCTGGGTCCTGAAGCCCTGCAGCACCTCTGCCCGTGAGCAGAATCCAGCAGCAACTCCCAGGAGGCAACAGGGAGCACTATGTGTGACAGACATCCTAGGAGGCAGTAGGGAGCACTATGTGTGACAGACATCCCAGGAGGCAGCGGAGGGCACTACCTGTGACATAGACATTCCAGAAGGCAGAGTGGGGCACTACGTGTGACAGACATCCCAGGAGACCTGTGCCTAATATCACACCGGTACATGAATATTTACTCTTAGTACCAGGACAAGGTCATCTAGCGTCCAGAGCAAAGATGCCAAACTGTGCCCCCCTCCCCATTGATGATGTGCAAGCTTAGGGGATCCTACACTTGGTATTCATTCACTGCCACTACTCCTGTCAGCCTTGAAACAGAAGGAAGGGGCCCCCATCCCTACGGTAAATGATTGCACCCAGGGCAACCACCCCTCCCGCCCACCTCTTGTCACGGCCCTGCCCTCAGTAGATCCATATACAAGGCTTTCTATTTCAAGCCCTGAGGAAGGGGACATTTGTGGACCCCCAAAATGCTTTGGACTGCCAATTTTTGATCTTCTGTTTGACCCTAAACCGGAATACTTCTATGTGGGCTATTAATCTGGGGTGTGACCGGTCAATCATAAATTATTAAAACATTATTACTGGATAGTAATACCAATAGGACAACCCAAGGGTCCGGCGCCATCTATCCACTTTCCCTAGTGACTTTGCCTCGACTGAGATGTCATAAGTCTGACTTAGGCAGGAGGAAGCATTTACTCCATCTCTTCTCCAACTGAAGGATGTACCATATTTAGTGGAAGTAACCCTTAACATGCTCTCATTTATTCCGTTACTGACCTCAACACACTCCAAAATCCACATACAGTCCTTCTCAAAGAACCAGTAACTGGAACACCAAGGTATTTCTCAAACTCTGATTTTCCTCTTCTTCTAGAGCAGGGGTCTCATATAGTGATGTCGCGAACATAAAATTTTCCGTTCGCGAACGGCGAACTGCCGCAAATGTTCGCGAACGGGCGAACCCGGCGAACCGCCATAGACTTCAATAGGCAGGCGAATTTTAAAACCCACAGGGACTCTTTCTGGCCACAATAGTGATGGAAAAGTTGTTTCAAGGGGACTAACACCTGGACTGTGGCATGCCGGAGGGGGATCCATGGCAAAACTCCCATGGAAAATTACGTAGTTGACGCAGAGTCGGGTTTTAATCCATAAAGGGCATAAATCACCTAACATTCCTAATGTGTTTGGAATAACGTGCTTTAAAACATCAGGTATGATGTTGTATCGATCAGGTAGTGTAAGGGTTACGCCCGCTTCACAGTGACAGACCAAACTCGGACAGACCAAACTCCCCGTTTAACGCACCGCAAACAACTGCAAACAGTCCATTTGCACAACCGCAAGGCTTTAATGATCACCTTAGATGATCACAAAGAAAATTTATGTTTTTTCTATGCAAAATTATCAAGCCGATCGCTTTTGGTCTGTTCACAATGAAGCAACGACCTTACCATCTGGGGTGTGCCAACAACGCCATTGCCAACACACTCATAGAGGTGGTCGCTTCATTGTGATACGCAAGCCCCTTCACCACAACAAGATAACGATCACGAAGGGGAATTGACACAGGTATGTGTTTTTTTGTTTGTTTTTTTTGCAGCCACAGTGCAGCACCAGAGGCCAGAAAAATTAGGCATGTACACATGCCTGTAAAATTAGGTATTGTTGCAGCCGCTGCTGTAGCAGCGGCCAGAAAAAATTATGTTTTTCAGGCAGAAAGTGCCCTAAAACATTGCGGCTTGTGGACCATTTTTAGCCCAAGGCAGCTCATCTCATCAGGCCTTTTTTAGTCAAATGTATCGCCCACTGTCAGTCCCTTCGGGATCCATGCCTCATTCATCTTAATAAAGGTGAGGTAATCTAGACTTTTTTGACCTAGGCGACTTCTCTTCTCAGTGACAATACCTCCTGCTGCACTGAAGGTCCTTTCTGAAAGGACACTTGAAGCGGGGCAGGCCAGATGTTCTATCGCAAATTGGGATAGCTCAGGCCACAGGTCAAGCCTGCACACCCAGTAGTCAAGGGGTTCATCGCTCCTCAGAGTGTCGATATCTGCAGTTAAGGCGAGGTAGTCTGCTACCTGTCGGTCGAGTCGTTCTCTGAGGGTGGACCCCGAAGGGCTGTGGCGATGCGTAGGACTTAAAAAGCTCCGCATGTCCTCCATCAACAATACGTCTGTAAAGCGTCCTGTCCTTGCCGGCATGGTCGTGGTAGGAGGAGGATTACTTTCACCTCTTCCCCTGTTAGATTCCCGTTGTGCTGTGACATCACCCTTATACGCTGTGTAAAGCATACTTTTTAATTTATTTTGGAACTGCTGCATCCTTTCCGTCTTCCTGTAATTCGGTAACATTTCTGGCACTTTCTGCTTATACCGGGGGTCTAGTAGCGTGGCCACCCAATACAGGTCGTTCTCCTTCAGCCTTTTTATACGAGGGTCCCTCAACAGGCACGACAGCATGAAAGACCCCATTTGCACAAGGTTGGATGCCGAGCTACTCATGTCCTGTTCCTCGTCCTCACTGATCTCACTGAAGGTCTGTTCTTCCCCCCAGCCACGTACAACACCACGGGTACCAGATAGGTGACAACGAGCACCCTGGGATGCCTGCTGTGGTTGGTCTTCCTCCTCCTCCTCAAAGCCACATTCCTCCTCTGACTCCTCTTCCTCAGACTCCTCTTCCAGCGTTGCCGCAGGTCCAGCAAGCGATGCTGATAAGGCTGTTTCTGGTGGTGGTGATGGTGACCACAACTCTTCCTCTTCCTCTTCACGCTCATCTACGGCCTGATCCAGCACTCTTCGCAGGGCACGCTCCAGGAAGAAAACAAATGGGATGATGTCGCTGATGGTGCCCTCAGTGCGACTGACTAGGTTTGTCACCTCCTCAAAAGGACGCATGAGCCTACAGGCATTGCGCATGAGCATCCAGTAACGTGGCAAAAAAATTCCCAGCTGCGCAGAGGCTGTCCTAGCACCCCGGTCATACAAATACTCGTTGACGGCTTTTTCTTGTTGGAGCAGGCGGTCGAACATTAGGAGTGTTGAATTCCAACGTGTCGGGCTGTCGCAAATCAAGCGCCTCACTGGCATGTTGTTTCGCCGCTGGATATCTGAAAAGTGCGCCATGGCTGTGTAGGAACGCCTGAAATGGCCACACACCTTCCTGGCCTGCTTGAGGACATCCTGTAAGTCTGGGTACTTATGCACAAAGCGTTGTACAATCAGATTTAACACATGTGCCATGCACGGCACATGTGTCAACTTGCCCAAATTCAATGCCGCCAACAAATTGCTTCCGTTGTCACACACCACTTTGCCGATCTCCAGTTGGTGCGGAGTCAGCCACTGATCCACCTGTGCGTTCAGGGCGGACAGGAGTGCTGGTCCGGTGTGACTCTCTGCTTTCAGGCAAGTCAACCCCAAGACAGCGTGACACTGTCATATCCGGGATGTGGAATAGCCCCTGGGGAGCTGGGGGGGTGCTGTTGATGTGGAGCAAGACGCAGCAGCAGAAGAGGACTCAGCCGAGGAGGTTATCGAAGAGGATGGAGTAGGAGGAGTAGAGGAGGTGACAGCAGGCCTGCCTGCAAGTCGTGGTGGTGTCACCACCAACTCCTCTGCAGAGCCACGCATTACATGCTTGGCAGCCGTCAGCAGGTTTACCCAATGAGCAGTGTAGGTGATATACCTGCCCTGACCGTGCTTTGCAGACCAGGTATCAGTGGTCAGTAGGGATGAGCTTCGTGTTCGAGTCGAACATACGTTCGACTCGAACATCGGCTGTTCGATCGTTCGACGAAGATCGAACGATTTGGGCCGTTCGCGCCAAATTCGAGTGACGCGAACGGCCCACAATGCACTACGCCATCGCAGTGTCATCCAGGCGCTGTGATTGGCCAAGCATGCACTGTGACCCCGCATGCTTGGCCAATCACAGCGCCGGCAGCGAGGAGAGCAATGATTGGCCACAGGCAGGATGCCTGTGGCCAATTATTGCTGAGGGTGTTTAGTACACGCCCCACACTATAAAAGGCCGCCAGCACGGCGGCCTAGTGTAGTGTGTTCCGGAGCAGGGAAAGAGAAGCATAGGCAGGGACAGTGACATTTATTTTTTTCTTGCTTAACCTGGATTCCTTTAGTTTAGGGAAAGAGAAGGATAGGTAGGGAGAGTGTCAGTGTGTTTTACTGTGCGAATCCTTGTTTCTTGGGACAGGGAAGGACAGTGAGGGAATTCTCCTTGTGCTATAGTGTGCTTTAAAAAAACATTTTTTCTAGGGACAGAAAACTATAGGTAGGGAGAGTGTCAGTGTGTTTTACTGTGCGAATCCTTGTTTCTAGGGACAGGGAAGGACAGTGAGGGAATTCTCCTTGTGCTATAATGTGCTTTAAAAAAACATTTTTTCTAGGGACAGAAAACTATAGGAAGGAAGAGTGTCAGTTTCTTTCACTGTGATAATCCTTGTTTCTAGGGACAAAGAAGGAAAGTGAGGGAAATTCTCACATTTTTTCTAGGGACAGAAAACTATAGGTAGGAAGAGTGTCAGTTTCTTTCACTGTGATAATCCTTGTTTCTAGGGACAGGGAAGGAAAGTGAGGGAAATTCTCATTGTGCTATAGTGTGCTTTAAAAAAACATTTTTTCTAGGGACAGAAAACTATAGGTAGGGAGAGTGTCAGTGTGTTTTACTGTGCGAATCCTTGTTTCTAGGGACAGGGAAGGACAGTGAGGGAATTCTCCTTGTGCTATAGTGTGCTTTAAAAAAACATTTTTTCAAGGGACAGAAAACTATAGGTAGGAAGAGTGTCAGTTTCTTTCACTGTGATAATCCTTGTTTCTAGGGACAAAGAAGGAAAGTGAGGGAAATTCTCCTTGTGCTATAGTGTGCTTTAAAAAAACATTTTTTCTAGGGACAGAAAACTATAGGTAGGGAGAGTGTCAGTGTCTTTTACTGTGCAAATCCTTGTTTCTAGGGACAGGGAAGGACAGTGAGGGAATTCTCCTTGTGCTATAGTGTGCTTTAAAAAAACATTTTTTCTAGGGACAGAAAACTATAGGAAGGAAGAGTGTCAGTTTCTTTCACTGTGATAATCCTTGTTTCTAGGGACAAAGAAGGAAAGTGAGGGAAATTCTCCTTGTGCTATAGTGTGCTTTAAAAAAACATTTTTTTCTAGGGACAGAAAACTATAGGTAGGAAGAGTGTCAGTTTCTTTCACTGTGATAATCCTTGTTTCTAGGGACAGGGAAGGACAGTGAGGGAAATTCTCCTTGTGCTATAGTGTGCTAAAGCATTCCTCATCAACCATCTTTGAAATCCTTGTTTTTTTGGACAGTCAGGGAAATTGTCGTTGTGCTATTCTGTGCAAAAGCAATCATCCTCAACCATATTTAGAAATCCTTAAGTAAAGGGACAGAGAAGGACACCTGAAGGTAGCCCTTATTGCTTTTTTCCCATCTCCCTGCAGGCCATCTATTAGAATGTCTGGAAGGCAAACAAGGAGAGGCAGACAGTCAGGAGGCAATAAAAGAGGGCAAGCAGGCTCTGTGTCTGGGGGCAACAGTGCTGGTTGTGGACGCGGTGCATTGTCATCAGCACATGGCCATGGGACACGCTTGTCCTTCTTTTCGGCAGCTGGACATGTTGAGCCACATCATGCCGAAGACTTGGTAGAGTGGATGACCAAGCCCTCCTCCTCCTCCTCATCCTCTCTCACCCAGGCTCAGGGTACTGGAAAAGCAGCTGCCAAAGCGTCCTCTTCCCTGGTATCAATGTCAGACTCATCATCAGTCACTCCTTCCCTAGACCCACCATGTCCTCCTCCTGAGGAGTCCCCCGAACTGTTTGAGCACAGTGTTGGGTACATGCTCCAGGAGGATGCCCAGCGTTTCGAAGGGTCTGATGATGAAACCCAGCTACAGGAAGGCAGTAGCGTGAGAGCAGACAGAGGGGATGCTCAAGAAGGACACCAATCTGGCAGTCATGTTCCAGCAGCTGCAGCATACTGCCAGATTGGCTCCAGTGATGAGGAGGGAGGGGATGATGAGGTCACTGACTCCACGTGGGTGCCTAATAGGAGAGAGGAGGAGGAGGAGGATGAGGAGGAGGCACATCTCCAACGAGGCAGGATGCCCTTTGGTGGCCAGCGTAAGGGCAGTACACCGACGGAATCACACCGCAGAGCTCCGCCTGTGCAGGGCGCTGCCTCTGCCCGTCATTCAAAAAGTTCTTTGGTGTGGGCCTTTTTTGAGGCTAGTGCATCAGATCGCACAGCTGCTGTTTGCAACATATGTCTCAAGCGTATATCGCGTGGCCAAAACATCAGCCGCTTGGGTACCATATGCCTGACCAGACATATGTTGACCTGCCATGCAGCTCGTTGGCAAGCCTACCTCAAAGACCCACACCAAAGAACAAAGCGGACCTCTCCTTGCACCGCATCAGCTGGGATCTCCAACCCCACTATAACTTCAGTCCTCTCTGAAACATGCACTGAGAGGAATGAAGGTGTAGAATTAGGTGTGTCACAGCCAAGTACTTGCGGCCACTCTGCTAGCAGTACACCGACGTCCGATTCCAGCAGGCAAATTTCCCTGCCCCAGCTGCTGGACCGTCGAAAGAAGTTCACTCCCAGCCATCCACATGCCCAGCGGTTGAATGCTAGCTTGGCTAAATTGCTAGCGCTTCAACTGCTGCCTTTTCAGTTGGTAGACTCGGCCCCCTTCCGTGAGTTTGTGCAATGTGCGGTTCCTCAGTGGCAGGTTCCCAAACGCCACTTTTTCTCACGGAAGGCTATTCCGACTCTCTACCGGCATGTGGAAGGCAATGTCTTGGCCTCGCTGGACAGGGCGGTCAGCGGTAAGGTGCATATTACCGCTGACTCATGGTCCAGCAGGCATGGACAGGGACGTTACCTTTCTTTCACGGCCCATTGGGTCACTCTTGGCAGCTGGGAAGGATGCAGGACAAGGTGCAGTAGTGTTGGAGGTTGTTCCACCGCCACGCCTCCAAAATGCTACTACTGGTTGTGACACACCTCTCTCCTCCACCCCCTCCTCTTCTTCTTCCTCCATGGCCTCTTCCTGTGGTTTGTCCTCGGAACCAGCGGTGCTCCGTAGGCGTTCAAGGGGCTACGCAAGTACGCAGGCAAAAAGATGCCATGCCGTGCTTGCGCTGGTGTGTTTGGGGGACAGAAGCCACACTGGGGCAGAGGTCCTGTCTGCTCTGCAGGGCCAGGCCGAGAGGTGGTTGACGCCACGCCAGCTTAAGCCAGGAATGGTGGTTTGCGACAATGGCACCAACCTCCTCTCCGCCCTCCGACAGGGACAACTGACCCATGTGCCCTGTGTGGCTCACGTCCTTAACCTGGTGGTGCAGCGGTTCTTGGGCAGGTACCCGGGCTTACAGGATGTCCTGAGGCAGGCCAGGAAAGTCTGTGTGCATTTCCGCAGATCTTATAATGCCAGTGCTCGCCTGGCTGAGCTGCAAAAGGAGTTGAACCTGCCCAAGAACCGCCTTATATGTGACATGCCCACTAGGTGGAACTCAACGTTGGCCATGCTGCAGCGGCTGCACACGCAGCAGAGGGCCATCAATGAGTACCTGTGCGACTACGGCACCAGGACAGGGTCAGGGGAGCTTGGTTTTTTTTCTCCACGCCAGTGGGGCATGATCAGGGATGCATGCACTGTCCTGGCACCATTTGAGGAGGCCACGAGGATGGTGAGCAGTGACAGTGCATGCATCAGTGACACTGTACCTCTTGTCCACCTGTTGGAGCACACGCTGCGTGGAATAATGGACAGGGCACTTGAGGCAGAACAGAGGCAGGAAGAGGAGGACTTCCTTGCCTCTCAAGGCCCCCTTTACCCAGACAGTGTTCCTTCTGTCCCACCCATCGCACAGGAAGAGGAGGAGGAGGAGGAGGAGGATTGTGTCAGCATGGAGGTGGAGGCTGGCACTCAGCATCATCAGCAGCAGTCTTTTAGGGATGATTTACAGTCCCAAGAAACCAGTGGACTTGTACGTGGCTGGGAGGAGGTGGCTGCGGATCATGTCGTCCTTAGTGACCCAGAGGACTCCGGAGCGAATGCCTCAGCAAACCTACGCTGCATGGCCTCCCTGATCCTGCAAAGTCTGCGGAAGGATCCTCGTATTCTTCGGATCAAGGAGAGGGACCATTACTGGCTGGCCACTCTCCTTGATCCACGGTACAAGGGTAAGGTTGCGGACCTTATGTTACCGTCGCAGAGGGAGCAGAGGATGAGACAACTCCGGGAGGCCTTGCAGAAAGGTCTGTGCAACGCGTTCCCAGAGACTGGGAGGTTACAAACTCCTGGTCCTGGACAACGAGTTGCTGAGGCTTCGGCCAGTCAAAGAAGGAGCGGTGGGGAAGGTGGCCATCTGACCGATGCGTTCAGACAATTCTTTAGTGCTGCTGGAGGATTTGTCACGGATCACAGGGTGCGCCTGTCCACCGACTCGGTTGATCGACTGACTTTCATCAAGATGAACCAGTCTTGGATCACCACCAGCTACCACACACCTGATGCTGATATAACAGACTAATTGATTTTAACATGTCACATCCCTTCAAGACTGATGCTGAGTGCCTGTGCTGTTATGTTGACTGGCTATCCTCCTCCTCCGAGTCCTCAATGATACGATTGATGATGATAGCTTGGAAGATCATTTTTGTTTATGGGTGCCGCCACCAGTGGCTAAGGCCCAATTTTTCAGCCCCTGTTTTACAGGGGCGTGTAATTACAATTTTTTTAGCAATAATTTGCCATAGGGCTCATTGCTGTGCTCCAAGTACAGTATCTGTGAGGGGTTGGAGTGTTGTGGCACCAGTGCCTAAGGCCCAATTTTACAGCCCCTGTTCAACAGGGGCATGCAATTACAATTCTTGATCTAATAATTCACAGCAGGGCCCATTGCTGCACCCACCAAGAGTAACTCTGAGGGCTTACAGTGTTGTGGCAACGCCACCACCACCACCACCACGAAAGGCCCAATTTTTCAGCCCCTGTTCAAAAGGGGCATGTAATTACAATTCTTGATCTAATAATTCACAGCAGGGCCCATTGCTGCACCCACCAAGAGTAACTCTGAGGGCTTACAGTGTTGTGGCAACACCACCACCACCACGAAAGGCCCAATTTTTCAGCCCCTGTTCAACAGGGGCATGCAATTACAATTCTTGATCTAATAATTCACAGCAGGGCCCATTGCTGCACCCACCAAGAGTAACTCTGAGGGCTTACAGTGTTGTGGCAACGCCACCACCACCACGAAAGGCCCAATTTTTCAGCCCCTGTTCAAAAGGGGCATGTAATTACAATTCTTGATCTAATAATTCACAGCAGGGCCCATTGCTGCACCCACCAAGAGTAACTCTGAGGGCTTACAGTGTTGTGGCAACACCACCACCACCACGAAAGGCCCAATTTTTCAGCCCCTGTTCAACAGGGGCATGCAATTACAATTCTTGATCTAATAATTCACAGCAGGGCCCATTGCTGCACCCACCAAGAGTAACTCTGAGGGCTTACAGTGTTGTGGCAACGCCACCACCACCACGAAAGGCCCAATTTTTCAGCCCCTGTTCAAAAGGGGCATGTAATTACAATTCTTGATCTAATAATTCACAGCAGGGCCCATTGCTGCACCCACCAAGAGTAACTCTGAGGGCTTACAGTGTTGTGGCAACACCACCACCACCACCACCACCACGAAAGGCCCAATTTTTCAGCCCCTGTTCAACAGGGGCATGCAATTACAATTCTTGATCTAATAATTCACAGCAGGGCCCATTGCTGCACCCACCAAGAGTAACTCTGAGGGCTTACAGTGTTGTGGCAACGCCACCACCACCACCACCACCACCACGAAAGGCCCAATTTTTCAGCCCCTGTTCAAAAGGGGCATGTAATTACAATTCTTGATCTAATAATTCACAGCAGGGCCCATTGCTGCACCCACCAAGAGTAACTCTGAGGGCTTACAGTGTTGTGGCAACGCCACCACCACCACCACCACGAAAGGCCCAATTTTTCAGCCCCTGTTCAAAAGGGGCATGTAATTACAATTCTTGATCTAATAATTCACAGCAGGGCCCATTGCTGCACCCACCAAGAGTAACTGTCAGGGCTTACAGTGTTGTGGCACCAGCACCACCATCAAAGGCCCAATTTTTACTACCACTGTTCAACAATTATATGTAATTAAAATTCCTGATATAATAGTTGACAGCAGGGCGTTCCAGCACCAACCAAGAGTAACTGTGAGTGCTTACAGTGTTGTGCCAACACCAACAACTAAGGGGCCTATTTCTGCAGAGTATATACGGCAGGTCCCTACTTTCAAACATCCAACTTACAAACGACTCCTACTTGCAAACGCAAGAAGACAACAGGAAGTGAGAGGAAATCTACCACTAGGAAGGAAAATTCTCTCCTGTAAGAATAAATATGGGAGAAAGGTGTCTCCTCTGTACTGATGCTTTATCAGCAATCCTTGTTTCAAGAAAAACACCACATTTCAAAAACAGTTGTCATTGGGACTAGTGATGAGCCGAACACCCCCGGGTTCGGTTCGCACCAGAACCCGCGAACGGACCGAAAGTTCGTACGAACATTAGAACCCTATTAAATACAATGGATGCGAACGTTCGAATTCTAAAGTGCTAATTATAACAACTATTATGCATGTTATTGTCCTAAAAAGGGTTTGGGAACCCGGGTTCTGCACCAGGGGACATGTATCAATGCAAAAAGAAGTTTTAAAAACGGTCGTTTTTCGGGAGCAGTCATTTTAATGATGCATAAAGTGAAAAAAAAAAAGTCAAATATTCCTTTAAATATCGTACCTGGGGGGTGTCTAAAGTATGCCTGTGAAGTGCCACGTGTTTCCCGTGTTTAGAACTGTCCCTGCACAAAATGACACTTCTAAAGGAAAAAAAAGCCATTTAAAACTGCTTGCGGCTTTAATGTAATGTCTGGTCCCGGTAATATGGATGAAAATCTTTAAGAAAAATGGCATAGCTACCCCATGACCCCCCCCCCCTACCCCAGCCCATTACCAGCCCCTTTGGGTCTTGTATGGATATTAAGGGGAACCCCGCACATAAAATAAAAAAGGCCCTATATACTCTGAACAGCCGTATACAGGCGGTGCATACAAGACAGGGACTGTAGGTTTGTTCTTATGTAGAATCTGTTTGTAATTTTGAACAGGTACATTGTTTAAGTGTAGCTCCAGCCCAAAAATCTATTTTTAAACTTTTTGGAAAACATAGGTAAGGGTTATCACCCCTGTAACATTTGTTTTGCTGTCTGTGCCCCTGTTCAGAACATTTCACCTCACTTTCCATCCCAATGACAACTGTTTTTGAAGTGTGGTGTTTTTCTTGAAACAAGGATTGCTGATAAAGCATCAGTACAGAGGAGACACCTTTCTCCCATATTAATTCTTACAGGAGAGAATTTTCCTTCCTAGGGGTAGATTTCCTCTCACTTCCTGTTGTCTTCTTGCGTTTGCAAGTAGGAGTCGTTTGTAAGTTGGATGTTTGAAAGTAGGGACCTGCCGTAGATACTCTGCAGAAATAGGCCCCTTAGTTGTTGGTGTTGGCACA
Organism: Rana muscosa; assembly: GCA_029206835.1. Classification (NCBI taxonomy): domain Eukaryota; kingdom Metazoa; phylum Chordata; class Amphibia; order Anura; family Ranidae; genus Rana; species Rana muscosa. Next base: position 378,835,529 of record CM055125.1, read on the forward strand.
ACACTGTAAGCACTCACAGTTACTCTTGGTTGGTGCTGGAACGCCCTGCTGTCAACTATTATATCAGGAATTGTAATTACATATAATTGTTGAACAGTGGTAGTAAAAATTGGGCCTTTGATGGTGGTGCTGGTGCCACAACACTGTAAGCCCTGACAGTTACTCTTGGTGGGTGCAGCAATGGGCCCTGCTGTGAATTATTAGATCAAGAATTGTAATTGCATGCCCCTGTTGAACAGGGGCTGAAAAATTGGGCCTTTGGTGGTGGTGTTGACACAACACTGTAAGCCCTCAGAGTTACTCTTGGTGGGTGCAGGAATGGGCCCTGCTGTGAATTATTAGATCAAGAATTGTAATTACATGCCCCTGTTGAACAGGGGCTGAAAAATTGGGCCTTAGGCACTGGTGGCACAACACTACAACCCCTCACAGATACTGTACTTGGAGCACAGCAATGAGCCCTATGGCAAATTATTGCTAAAAAAATTGTAATTACACGCCCCTGTAAAACAGGGGCTGAAAAATTGGGCCTTAGCCACTGGTGGCGGCACCCATAAACAAAAATGATCTTCCAAGCTATCATCATCAATCGTATCATTGAGGACTCGGAGGAGGAGGATAGCCAGTCAACATAACAGCACAGACACTCAGCATCAGCATCAGTCTTGAAGGGATGTGACATGTTAAAATCAATTAGTCTGTTATATCAGCATCAGGTGTGTGGTAGCTGGTGGTGATCCAAGACTGGTTCATCTTGATGAAAGTCAGTCGATCAACCAAGTCGGTGGACAGGCGCACCCTGTGATCCGTGACAAATCCTCCAGCAGCACTGAATGTGCGTTCCGAAAGAACGCTGGATGCAGGACAGGCCAGTAGCTCAATTGCATACTGTGCAAGCTCTGGCCAGTGATCCATCCTCAAGACCCAGTAAGCCAGAGGATTTTCGGTGGGGAAGGTGTCCAAGTCTGACCTTGCCCCTAGATATTCCTGCACCATGTTTATCAGACGCTGGCGATGGTTGCTGGAACCAATCATACTTTGGGGCTGCGGACTAAAGAATTGTCTGAACGCATCGGTCAGACGGCCACCTTCCCCACCGCTCCTTCTTTGACTGGCCGAAGCCTCAGCAACTCGTTGTCCTGGACCAGGAGTTTGTAACCTCCCAGTCTCTGGGAACGCGTTGCACAGACCTTTCTGCAAGGCCTCCCGGAGTTGTCTCATCCTCTGCTCCCTCTGCGACGGTAACATAAGGTCCGCAACCTTACCCTTGTACCGTGGATCAAGGAGAGTGGCCAGCCAGTAATGGTCCCTCTCCTTGATCCGAAGAATACGAGGATCCTTCCGCAGACTTTGCAGGATCAGGGAGGCCATGCAGCGTAGGTTTGCTGAGGCATTCGCTCCGGAGTCCTCTGGGTCACTAAGGACGACATGATCCGCAGTCACCTCCTCCCAGCCACGTACAAGTCCACTGGTTTCTTGGGACTGTAAATCATCCCTAAAAGACTGCTGCTGATGATGCTGAGTGCCAGCCTCCACCTCCATGCTGACACAATCCTCCTCCTCCTCCTCCTCCTCTTCCTCTTCCTGTGCGATGGGTGGGACAGAAGGAACACTGTCTGGGTAAAGGGGGCCTTGAGAGGCAAGGAAGTCCTCCTCTTCCTGCCTCTGTTCTGCCTCAAGTGCCCTGTCCATTATTCCACGCAGCGTGTGCTCCAACAGGTGGACAAGAGGTACAGTGTCACTGATGCATGCACTGTCACTGCTCACCATCCTCGTGGCCTCCTCAAATGGTGCCAGGACAGTGCATGCATCCCTGATCATGCCCCACTGGCGTGGAGAAAAAAAACCAAGCTCCCCTGACCCTGTCCTGGTGCCGTAGTCGCACAGGTACTCATTGATGGCCCTCTGCTGCGTGTGCAGCCGCTGCAGCATGGCCAACGTTGAGTTCCACCTGGTGGGCATGTCACATATAAGGCGGTTCTTGGGCAGGTTCAACTCCTTTTGCAGCTCAGCCAGGCGAGCACTGGCATTATAAGATCTGCGGAAATGCACACAGACTTTCCTGGCCTGCCTCAGGACATCCTGTAAGCCCGGGTACCTGCCCAAGAACCGCTGCACCACCAGGTTAAGGACGTGAGCCACACAGGGCACATGGGTCAGTTGTCCCTGTCGGAGGGCGGAGAGGAGGTTGGTGCCATTGTCGCAAACCACCATTCCTGGCTTAAGCTGGCGTGGCGTCAACCACCTCTCGGCCTGGCCCTGCAGAGCAGACAGGACCTCTGCCCCAGTGTGGCTTCTGTCCCCCAAACACACCAGCGCAAGCACGGCATGGCATCTTTTTGCCTGCGTACTTGCGTAGCCCCGTGAACGGCTACGGAGCACCGCTGGTTCATAGGACAAACCACAGGAAGAGGCCATGGAGGAAGAAGAAGAGGAGGGGGTGGAGGAGAGAGGTGTGTCACAACCAGTAGTAGCATTTTGGAGGCGTGGCGGTGGGACAACCTCCAACACTACTGCACCTTGTCCTGCATCCTTCCCAGCTGCCAAAAGAGTGACCCAATGGGCCGTGAAAGAAAGGTAACGTCCCTGTCCATGCCTGCTGGACCATGAGTCAGCGGTAATATGCACCTTACCGCTGACCGCCCTGTCCAGCGAGGCCAAGACATTGCCTTCCACATGCCGGTAGAGAGCCGGAATAGCCTTCCGTGAGAAAAAGTGGCGTTTGGGAACCTGCCACTGAGGAACCGCACATTGCACAAACTCACGGAAGGGGGCCGAGTCTACCAACTGAAAAGGCAGCAGTTGAAGCGCTAGCAATTTAGCCAAGCTAGCATTCAACCGCTGGGCATGTGGATGGCTGGGAGTGAACTTCTTTCGACGGTCCAGCAGCTGGGGCAGGGAAATTTGCCTGCTAGAATCGGACGTCGGTGTACTGCTAGCAGAGTGGCTGCAAGTACTTGGCTGTGACACACCTAATTCTACACCATCATTCCTCTCAGTGCATGTTTCAGAGAGGACTGAAGTTATAGTGGGGTTGGAAATCCCAGCTGATGCGGTGCAAGGAGAGGTCCGCTTTGTTCTTTGGTGTGGGTCTTTGAGGTAGGCTTGCCAACGAGCTGCATGGCAGGTCAACATATGTCTGGTCAGGCATGTGGTACCCAAGCGGCTGATGTTTTGGCCACGCGATATACGCTTGAGACATATGTTGCAAACAGCAGCTGTGCGATCTGATGCACTAGCCTCAAAAAAGGCCCACACCAAAGAACTTTTTGAATGACGGGCAGAGGCAGCGCCCTGCACAGGCGGAGCTCTGCGGTGTGATTCCGTCGGTGTACTGCCCTTACGCTGGCCACCAAAGGGCATCCTGTCTCGTTGGAGATGTGCCTCCTCCTCATCCTCCTCCTCCTCTCTCCTATTAGGCACCCACGTGGAGTCAGTGACCTCATCATCCCCTCCCTCCTCATCACTGGAGCCAATCTGGCAGTATGCTGCAGCTGCTGGAACATGACTGCCAGATTGGTGTCCTTCTTGAGCATCCCCTCTGTCTGCTCTCACGCTACTGCCTTCCTGTAGCTGGGTTTCATCATCAGACCCTTCGAAACGCTGGGCATCCTCCTGGAGCATGTACCCAACACTGTGCTCAAACAGTTCGGGGGACTCCTCAGGAGGAGGACATGGTGGGTCTAGGGAAGGAGTGACTGATGATGAGTCTGACATTGATACCAGGGAAGAGGACGCTTTGGCAGCTGCTTTGCCAGTACCCTGAGCCTGGGTGAGAGAGGATGAGGAGGAGGAGGAGGGCTTGGTCATCCACTCTACCAAGTCTTCAGCATGATGTGGCTCAACATGTCCAGCTGCGGAAAAGAAGGACAAGCGTGTCCCATGGCCATGTGCTGATGACAATGCACCGCGTCCACGACCAGCACTGTTGCCCCCAGACACAGAGCCTGCTTGCCCTCTTTTATTGCCTCCTGACTGTCTGCCTCTCCTTGTTTGCCTTCCAGACATTCTAATAGATGGCCTGCAGGGAGATGGGAAAAAAGCAATAAGGGCTACCTTCAGGTGTCCTTCTCTGTCCCTTGAAACAAGGACTTGCACAGTGAAAGAAACTGACACTCTCCCTACCTACAGTTTTCTGTCCCTAGAAAAAATGTTTTTTTTAAGCACAATATAGCACAAGGAGAATTCACTCACTGTCCTTCCAGGTCCCTAGAAACAAGGACTTGCACAGTGAAAGAAACTGACACTCTCCCTACCTACAGTTTTCTGTCCCTAGAAAAAATGTTTTTTTTAAGCACAATATAGCACAAGGAGAATTCACTCACTGTCCTTCCAGGTCCCTAGAAACAAGGACTTACACAGTGAAAGAAACTGACACTCTCCCTACCTACAGTTTTCTGTCCCTAGAAAAAATGTTTTTTTTAAGCACACTATAGCACAAGCACAAAACACACTGACACTCTCCCTACCTATCCTTCTCTTTCCCTAAACTAAAGGAATCCAGGTTAAGCAAGAAAGAAATAAAAGTCACTGTCCCTGCCTATGCTGCTCTATCCCTGCTCCGGAACACACTACACTAGGCCGCCGTGCTGGCGGCCTTTTATAGTGTGGGGCGTGTACTAAACACCCTCAGCAATAATTGGCCACAGGCATCCTGCCTGTGGCCAATCATTGCTCTCCTCGCTGCCGGCGCTGTGATTGGCCAAGCATGCGGGGTCACAGTGCATGCTTGGCCAATCACAGCGCCTGGATGACACTGCGATGGCGTAGTGCATTGTGGGCCGTTCGCTTCACTCGAATTTGGCGCGAACGGCCCAAATCGTTCGATCTTCGTCGAACGATCGAACAGCCGATGTTCGAGTCGAACGTATGTTCGATTCGAACACGAAGCTCATCCCTAATTGGGACGGAAAGTGAGGTGAAATGTTCTGAACAGGGGCACAGACAGCAAAACAAATGTTACAGGGGTGATAACCCTTACCTATGTTTTCCAAAAAGTTTAAAAATAGATTTTTGGGCTGGAGCTACACTTCAACAATGTACCTGTTCAAAATTACAAACAGATTCTACATAAGAACAAACCTACAGTCCCTGTCTTGTATGCACCACCTGTATACGGCTGTTCAGAGTATATAGGGCCTTTTTTATTTTATGTGCGGGGTTCCCCTTAATATCCATACAAGACCCAAAGGGGCTGGTAATGGGCTGGGGTAGGGGGGGGGGGGGGTCATGGGGTAGCTATGCCATTTTTCTTAAAGATTTTCATCCATATTACCGGGACCAGACATTACATTAAAGCCGCAAGCAGTTTTAAATGGCTTTTTTTTCCTTTAGAAGTGTCATTTTGTGCAGGGACAGTTCTAAACACGGGAAACACGTGGCACTTCACAGGCATACTTTAGACACCCCCCAGGTACGATATTTAAAGGAATATTTGACTTTTTTTTTTTCACTTTATGCATCATTAAAATGACTGCTCCCGAAAAACGACCGTTTTTAAAACTTCTTTTTGCATTGATACATGTCCCCTGGTGCACAACCCGGGTTCCCAAACCCTTTTTAGGACAAAAACATGCATAATAGTTGTTATAATTAGCACTTTAGAATTCGAACGTTCGCATCCATTGTATTTAATAGGGTTCTAATGTTCGTACGAACTTTCGGTCCGTTCGCGGGTTCTGGTGCGAACCGAACCCGGGGGTGTTCGGCTCATCACTAGTGGTCAGATGGACCCTTGCCCCAACACTGTGTGCCAGACATGCCATGACTTCCTTTTGCACAATAGAGTACAGGTTGGGGATTGCCTTTTGTGAAAAGAAATTTCGGCCGGGTACCTTCCACTGCGGTGTCCCAATAGCTACAAATTTTTTGAAGGCCTCAGACTCCACCAGCTTGTATGGTAAAAGCTGGCGGGCTAAGAGTTCCGACAAGCCAGCTGTCAGACGCCGGGCAAGGGGGTGACTCTGTGACATTGGCTTCTTACGCTCAAACATGTCCTTGACAGACACCTGACTGTGGACAGATGAGCAGGAACTGCTCAAGGCGAGAGACGTAGTGTCAGATGGTTGAGAGGGGGCAAGGAGGACAGCAGTGGTTGACGTGGCTGAAGATGCTGGACCAGGAGGAGGATGGTGGCTTTGAGCTTGTGTGCTGCTTGTACTCGTCATCATGTGTTGATCCCATAGGCGTTTGTGATGTGAGATCATGTGCCTTCGCAAAGCAGTTGTACCTAGGTGGGTGTTGGATTTCCCACGACTCAGTTTCTTTTGGCACAGGTTTCAAATGGCATCGCTGTTATCAGAGGCAGACACACAAAAAAAATGCCACACTGCTGAGCTTTGCAATGGCGGCATTCTGGTGGTGGCAACAGCATGCGTTGATTGGCGTGCTGTCTGGCTGACCCCGGGTGCCGATACATGCTGTCTGACTGTGCCACTAGCTCCTTGCGACGACCTACCCCTCCTTCCAACTCGTCTCCTCCTCCTCTCTGTCTCCCCATCTGAACTTTCCCCCTGTTCTTCTTCTCTTCGAGCGGGCACCCACGTGACATCCACATCGTCATCATCAACCGCTTCACTTGTATCTGACAACTCAGCAAAGGAAGCAGCAGCGGGTACAACATCATCATCATCACACCGTACATCCATGTGTGTAATGCTGCCTGACTGAGACATATCCCTTTTATCTACATCCTCTGGCAATAATGTTTGCGCATCACTCATTTCTTCCAACTCATGTGTAAATAACTCCTCTGACAGATCAAGTGAAGCAACTGTGGTGCTAGTGTTGGCGGCAGGCGGGCGAGTGGGAACTTGAGAGGTGCCCAAAGCTGAGCTGGAGAAGGATGGTGCGTCAAGGTTCCAAGCGGAAGCTGTAGAAGATTGGCTGTCCTGTGTTAGCCAGTCAACTATGTCCTCAGAACTTTTCGAGTTCAGGGTACGTGGCCCCTGAACACTGGGCATTATTCTAGGGCCAAAGGGAATCACAGCACCACGACCACGACAGCCCCTGCGGGGTGGCCTGCCTCTGCCTGTCATTTTTTTTAGATTAGTTTAGTTGTACTATGCGTGCAAGCTACTGTGACACCAGATATGAGTGGCACTGTGCACTGGCAGAAGTTGGCACAGTAGACACTGTAGGTCTGACACACACGCTGGCAGGCAACTGACTGCTCATCTACTGCAGTCAAAACTGTTGTGGTTTTTTTTATGTAAGCTACTGTGCCGGGGGAAAAAAACAAGCAGACTGGTGTTTTACCAGCCCTAAAAAGGGCTTTTTGGGGTGCTGTCAGGACGCTGTGCTTACAGCAGAGATCAGATGAGTCTTTCAGGAGTGGAGTGAACACTGAATACACTGGCCTAGCCTAGCTTTCCCTATAAAATCAGCAGCAGCTAAACTGTCCCTCCTTTGGCTAACACTGTAGCTTAAGTTCAGACTGAATCTAAAATAGATGCTGTCCAGAAAAAAAACAAGCAGACTGGTGTTTTACCAGCCCTAAAAAGGGCTTTTTGGGGTGCTGTCAGGACGCTGTGCTTACAGCAGAGATCAGATGAGTCTTTCAGGAGTGGAGTGAACACTGAATACACTTGCCTATAGCTTTCCCTATAAAATCAGCAGCAGCTAAACTGTCCCTCCTCTGGCTAACACTGCAGCTTAAGTACAGACTGAATCTAAAATAGATGCTGTCCAGGAAAAAAAAAAAAGCAGACTGGTGTTTTACCAGCCCTAAAAAGGGCTTTTTGGGGTGCTGTCAGGACGCTGTGCTTACAGCAGAGATCAGATGAGTCTTTCAGGAGTGGAGTGAACACTGAATACACTGGCCTAGCCTAGCTTTCCCTATAAAATCAGCAGCAGCTAAACTGTCCCTCCTCTCGCTAAGACTGCAGCTTGAGAATGAATCTAAAATGGATGCTGTCCAGGAGGTGGGAGGGTCTGGGAGGGAGGGTATGCTGCTGATTGGCTGGAATGTGTCTGCTGACTGTGAGGTACAGGGTCAAAGTTTGCTCAATGATAATGAATAGGGGGCGGACCGAACATCGCATATGTTCGCCGGCCGCGGCGAACAAGCTATGTTCGCCGGGAACTGTTCGCCGGCGAATAGTTCTGTACATCTCTAGTCTCATACTCCAGCTGTTGCAAAACTACAATTCCCATGAGGCATTGAAAGGCTGACAGTTACAAGCATCACTTCCGCAGGCAGAGGCATGATGGGACTTGTAGATTTGCAAAAGCTGGAGGGCCTCCAGTTTGAGACCCCTGCCCTAGAGGCATAAATATCAATTCACTGTGCTACTCCCCAAAAGGATATCATCATCACATAATGCTTAAACTGTATAATCCTAAAATAAAGTATCCAAAAAAAAAAACTTAACCTCTCTTATCTTATAAATATCCACAGTAATACTCTGATGACATCACATCTGACAAAACATGTAGGGCGGAGCCATAGGCTATGACGTCATCACGCATGTGTGATAACGGTACTCAGAATTTTGGGAGTTGTGTTTTTTTGATAGTGAAATGTTATGGTCTAGCCCAGGGGTGTCCAAACTTTTTTCAAAGAGGGCCAGATTTGATGAAGTGAACATGCGTGAGGGCCGACCATTTTGCCTGACATTCGAAACCATTAAAATTAAATGCAAATGAACTAATACACTGCCCAACAATAATTCTCTTGCCTTTGTGGTTGTGTGTGATGAAGAGTCTAAGGAGGAGCTCGGGCTGGTATTTGGATATATCGTATTTATCAGCATATAACATGCATCTTCATTTTAAGAGGGAAGTTTCAGGAAAAAAATAAAATTTTAAATAAAGAACTGTGAAGCAAAATAAGGGTCAGTGCCCATCAATGCAGCCTAATCAGTGCCTATCTGCAGCCTCACCATTGCCAAGAATGTAGCCTCACCGTTGCCATCAGTGCAGCCTGATCCATGCCCATCTGCAGCCTTGGCGGGGACAGGGAGGGGGGCAGGATGAGCGCCAACAGATTACATACAGGAGAATCTCCGGTTTACTCGGCGGCCTCTTTAATACAAAGTCCCGCCTCCTGTGATAGACAGAGCAGTCGTCCAATGCCAGCCCATGAGACTGGACTTCCTATTAGAGGCTGCAGAGTAAACAGAAGATTCTCCTGTATGTAATCTGACAGCACTCATCCCGCCCCCTCCCTGTCCCCACAGAGGAACAATAAATACAGTATATCTCTTTTGTGCCCCCCTAACGAATCCCCGCGTGCCGCTCGGGGATTCATTGAGGGACCACAAAAGAGATATATCAATATCTCTAAATTACCAGTGGGGCCGTATGAAACTGGACCAGGGGCCGCAATTGGCCCGCGGGCCGGACTTTGGACATGCCTGGTCTAGCCAATATTTAATGTTAGCGGCTTTCCCATACATATTATTGTATTTACTTTTTTATTTTTCTGCGCAGTTTTGTTACGTACATAAATATCAATTGCTGGATCCTGAAAATCACCAACAATTACTCTATTATTACCTAAAAAACAAACTTTCATGGATTCCAATTCACAAAAAAAAAAAAAAATAGCAAGTATTTTACAAGAAAGATTACCAGAGTTTGATAAAATTTGTGACCCCTGAATTCATTATCTGTATTAATGAATTTCCTACTTCCTGGACCCCTACCCCTTTTCGAAGTGATTCTAAAGGCAGAAGGGTTTTTATCTTCATGCATGCATTAAGATAAAAAACCTCTGTGAAGCAGCCCCCCTAATACTTACCTGAGCCCCATCTCCATCCAGCGATGTCCACAAGTGCCTCTGCTGTCCGGGACTCTCCCTCCTGATTGGCTGAGACACAGCAGCGGTGCCATTGGATCCCTCTATTGTCAAAGTCAGTTAGTCAATCAGGTGACAGAGGGGGGCGGGCCGAATCGCGGCTTTGTGTCTGAATGAACACACAGAGCTGTGGCTCGGCTCAAGTGCCCCCAGAGCAAGCGGCATGGTCTGGGGGCACCCTGCAGCAGGGAGGGGCCAGGAGCCCCAACGAGGGACCCGAGAAGAGGCGGATCGGAACTGCTCTGTGCAAAACCATTACACAGAGTAGATAAGTATAACAATGTTTGTTATATTTAAAGAAAACAAAAAAATTGATTTTAGTATCACTTAGACATGTGCAATTAGTTTCGTTCCGAATTCATTTATTAACGAATTTCAAAATCTGTTCATTCGGAAATATCCAAATTAACGAAAACCCATTTAATTTTTTTTTTCCGAATATTGTGTAGTGGCAGCAGGGATAGCTGAACGTGTGGATATAAGATTTGTGTAGGTGGGATTGAAAATGAGGGAGTGGTGGCAGTTTAGAAATCATGTCCTGATTTTTCAGATTTTGTCAGCTCCCACTCTAGTTTCGCCATTCATTTCTATGGGACATATTTAGCCGCAAAAACAACGATATTTCATGAACCATTCAGTGAAATGTTCCACAAAGTAATAGGACACCAATCGGGAACAATCCGCACGTTTCAGTATATTACTTGTCTATGTAGTGTAAAAACTGTGGGAGGAGTTAGGGTGGTAAATTTGGCTATAATAATAATAATAATAATAATATATATGTGAGATAACAGTAAGTGCTCCTTGCTATGCAAGAACACTGAATTACTAAGTATTAAATTATAGGTATTGGGATTTGCGGCTTCACTTCCTGGTTCCCCTACTGCGCATGCGCGACTCGCGCTGCGTGATTTCACTGGTCCCTGCTGTCTTCTGGGACCTGTGTGTCTCCCAGAAGACAGCGGGGGGACGAAGGAAGTGGCGTAGTTACCCAAACCACCCGCGGGTATCTATGCCCGGAAGTGGAAGCAAATAGCTGTATTGCACAGGTTAAAGGGGAACAGCGATGCTCTGTAAAGAGCAGCGATGCAAACAAAAAAGGTTGGGACTTTGAGTGAAGCTCAGAAGGACAAATTGAATGAATGTGGAAATAGCAAGGTTTAATACTACATAAAAACAAGTTAATACAATGGACACCATGTACAGAGAATTTGCACCTAATAAGGCGCTCATTTCTACCTGGCAAACATAATAAACAACATGTTTAACAAACGTTGAAAGGGTAAATCAAGGGAACCACCGCATTCATGATAGGGTACAATAGGTAAAAAATAATACTATCTGCACAGTCAAAATTCCTAGAGTCCCTGTTGGGTTGTGATGGATGTTCAGATAGCCTGGTGTGTGTATATCTGCAGAGGCGTTGCTAGGGGGGTGCGGGGGGTGCGGTCCGCCCCCGGGTGACACCCGCTAGAGGGGTGACACCCTCCCTTTTTTTTTTTTTTATTTATTTATTTATTTTTTTACAGCTGACCCATTCATTGATTAATTTCACCCCGCTGGGCTGGAAGCCTGGAACAACACCTCCAGCACCGCGGCCGCGCCTGGTGTGTGTCCTCCGGCTCCTTATTCTTCCTATTCCTAAATTCCAATCCTCCTCCCTACCCTACAGAGCCAGCGAGCGACTCAGCCTGTCACATCATCACACTGCACTGTGATGATGTGACGACACGTCACTGCAGCACACACACAACTTTCTCCGCCCGGGCGGCGCGGCTGCTGTGTGTGACGGTCGCTGCCCACAGTGCCCAGCCCTCCTCCTCTCCACTCTCCAGGAGTACACTAAGACTTTTTCTGTTTGAAGAGCGCAGTCACCTAGTGGAACATGCAATTAAGCAGGCACATTTAAAATCTAAAGAATATGGAATTGCCGTAGAGAGAAGAGCCAGGTTTAAGAAGAGGATGGCAGGGGAACAGGCACGTGATGCTGGAGGCATAAGTCTACAAGACGAGAACAAGAGGGCAATGCTTGAGTGCATTGATCGCTTCCATTCTGAACTCCAGATCAGATTAAGAGCCATCATGGAAGTTGCAGCCATGTTTGAGGCTGTTCAAGCAAAGAGTCTCATATATGAAACTGAAGAAACATTAAAGGTGTCCATTCCAAAACTGACCACTTTTTATGACGAAATATCTGAGAGTGAGCTGTTAATGGAAATACCCAGACTGAGGAGACATCTCAAAGCAGCCAAGATCAACCTAGAAGAAGTCAAAGATTGGTCGGCTTTACAAGTTTTGACCTTCATAGCAGAATGGGACTTCATTGAATCTCTTCCAACCCTTTCACTATGTCTAAAAATATTTCTGACAATCTGTGTGTCTGTGGCTTCATGTGAGAGGAGCTTTTCAAAGTTGAAGCTGATAAAAAACTATTTGCGTTCAACGATGGGACAGGCAAGGCTTTCTGATCTTGCAATATTATCAGTTGAAAGTGAACTAGCGAAATGTATTGATTTTGATGATGTTGTTCACAATTTTGCAGCTGTCAAGGCTAGAAAAGCAAAGTTTTGATTTAGATGTTAACTAAATGCTTTCATATTTGTTCCTGTTTTTGTGTTATTTATTTATTAATTCAGTAAAGTTTAAAGTTAAAATAAATACAGTTCTTTAACAGTTTAAGCTTTGATTTCTATTATTTTCATATGATTTTGTTATTCAAATTTGCTAGTTGATTGATAGTTATTAACGGCACTACTGTTGCCAATATATGCAGTGTTATTAGGGTGAAAAAAATTATTGGGGGGGGGGGGGGGTGACACCATGTTATACCGCACCAGGTGACACCAACCCTAGTGACGCCACTGTATATCTGATACACCATAACTGTTATCTCTACGCGTTTCGCGGCTAGATACCGCTCATCAGGGGCAAGAAATATATGTATAAGATGTCTAAAAAAGAGAAAATAACATATACCACATAAGTGGCCATGTCAGGATAAGGGTGGATGGGTAAAAACTCCCCATAAAAACCATATAGGACAGTGGAACTTACGGTGGGTGTGCAAAACATAGCACGGCGACTAGGGATGAGCTTCGTGTTCGAGTCGAACATACGTTCGACTCGAACATCGGCTGTTCGATCGTTCGACGAAGATCGAACGATTTGGGCCGTTCGCGCCAAATTCGAGTGACGCGAACGGCCCACAATGCACTACGCCATCGCAGTGTCATCCAGGCGCTGTGATTGGCCAAGCATGCACTGTGACCCCGCATGCTTGGCCAATCACAGCGCCGGCAGCGAGGAGAGCAATGATTGGCCACAGGCAGGATGCCTGTGGCCAATTATTGCTGAGGGTGTTTAGTACACGCCCCACACTATAAAAGGCCGCCAGCACGGCGGCCTAGTGTAGTGTGTTCCGGAGCAGGGATAGAGCAGCATAGGCAGGGACAGTGACTTTTATTTCTTTCTTGCTTAACCTGGATTCCTTTAGTTTAGGGAAAGAGAAGGATAGGTAGGGAGAGTGTCAGTGTGTTTTGTGCTTGTGCTATAGTGTGCTTAAAAAAAACATTTTTTCTAGGGACAGAAAACTGTAGGTAGGGAGAGTGTCAGTTTCTTTCACTGTGCAAGTCCTTGTTTCCAGGGACCTGGAAGGACAGTGAGTGAATTCTCCTTGTGCTATATTGTGCTTAAAAAAAACATTTTTTCTAGGGACAGAAAACTGTAGGTAGGGAGAGTGTCAGTTTCTTTCACTGTGCAAGTCCTTGTTTCTAGGGACCTGGAAGGACAGTGAGTGAATTCTCCTTGTGCTATATTGTGCTTAAAAAAACATTTTTTCTAGGGACAGAAAACTGTAGGTAGGGAGAGTGTCAGTTTCTTTCACTGTGCAAGTCCTTGTTTCTAGGGACCTGGAAGGACAGTGAGTGAATTCTCCTTGTGCTATATTGTGCTTAAAAAAAACATTTTTTCTAGGGACAGAAAACTGTAGGTAGGGAGAGTGTCAGTTTCTTTCACTGTGCAAGTCCTTGTTTCCAGGGACCTGGAAGGACAGTGAGTGAATTCTCCTTGTGCTATATTGTGCTTAAAAAAACATTTTTTCTAGGGACAGAAAACTGTAGGTAGGGAGAGTGTCAGTTTCTTTCACTGTGCAAGTCCTTGTTTCTAGGGACCTGGAAGGACAGTGAGTGAATTCTCCTTGTGCTATATTGTGCTTAAAAAAACATTTTTTCTAGGGACAGAAAACTGTAGGTAGGGAGAGTGTCAGTTTCTTTCACTGTGCAAGTCCTTGTTTCCAGGGACCTGGAAGGACAGTGAGTGAATTCTCCTTGTGCTATATTGTGCTTAAAAAAAACATTTTTTCTAGGGACAGAAAACTGTAGGTAGGGAGAGTGTCAGTTTCTTTCACTGTGCAAGTCCTTGTTTCTAGGGACTGGGAAGGACAGTGAGTGAATTCTCCTTGTGCTATAGTGTGCTTAAAAAAACATTTTTTCTAGGGACAGAAAACTGTAGGTAGGGAGAGTGTCAGTTTCTTTCACTGTGCAAGTCCTTGTTTCTAGGGACCTGGAAGGACAGTGAGTGAATTCTCCTTGTGCTATATTGTGCTTAAAAAAAACATTTTTTCTAGGGACAGAAAACTGTAGGTAGGGAGAGTGTCAGTTTCTTTCACTGTGCAAGTCCTTGTTTCCAGGGACCTGGAAGGACAGTGAGTGAATTCTCCTTGTGCTATATTGTGCTTAAAAAAACATTTTTTCTAGGGACAGAAAACTGTAGGTAGGGAGAGTGTCAGTTTCTTTCACTGTGCAAGTCCTTGTTTCCAGGGACCTGGAAGGACAGTGAGTGAATGCTCCTTGTGCTATAGTGTGCTTAAAAAAAACATTTTTTCTAGGGACAGAAAACTGTAGGTAGGGAGAGTGTCAGTTTCTTTCACTGTGCAAGTCCTTGTTTCCAGGGACCTGGAAGGACAGTGAGTGAATTCTCCTTGTGCTATATTGTGCTTAAAAAAAACATTTTTTCTAGGGACAGAAAACTGTAGGTAGGGAGAGTGTCAGTTTCTTTCACTGTGCAAGTCCTTGTTTCTAGGGACTGGGAAGGACAGTGAGTGAATTCTCCTTGTGCTATAGTGTGCTTAAAAAAAACATTTTTTCTAGGGACAGAAAACTGTAGGTAGGGAGAGTGTCAGTTTCTTTCACTGTGCAAGTCCTTGTTTCTAGGGACCTGGAAGGACAGTGAGTGAATTCTCCTTGTGCTATATTGTGCTTAAAAAAAACATTTTTTCTAGGGACAGAAAACTGTAGGTAGGGAGAGTGTGTCAGTTTCTTTCACTGTGCAAGTCCTTGTTTCTAGGGACCTGGAAGGACAGTGAGTGAATTCTCCTTGTGCTATATTGTGCTTAAAAAAAACATTTTTTCTAGGGACAGAAAACTGTAGGTAGGGAGAGTGTCAGTTTCTTTCACTGTGCAAGTCCTTGTTTCTAGGGACCTGGAAGGACAGTGAGTGAATTCTCCTTGTGCTATATTGTGCTTAAAAAAAACATTTTTTCTAGGGACAGAAAACTGTAGGTAGGGAGAGCGTCAGTTTCTTTCACTGTGCAAGTCCTTGTTTCAAGGGACAGAGAAGGACACCTGAAGGTAGCCCTTATTGCTTTTTTCCCATCTCCCTGCAGGCCATCTATTAGAATGTCTGGAAGGCAAACAAGGAGAGGCAGACAGTCAGGAGGCAATAAAAGAGGGCAAGCAGGCTCTGTGTCTGGGGGCAACAGTGCTGGTCGTGGACGCGGTGCATTGTCATCAGCACATGGCCATGGGACACGCTTGTCCTTCTTTTCCGCAGCTGGACATGTTGAGCCACATCATGCCGAAGACTTGGTAGAGTGGATGACCAAGCCCTCCTCCTCCTCCTCCTCATCCTCTCTCACCCAGGCTCAGGGTACTGGCAAAGCAGCTGCCAAAGCGTCCTCTTCCCTGGTATCAATGTCAGACTCATCATCAGTCACTCCTTCCCTAGACCCACCATGTCCTCCTCCTGAGGAGTCCCCCGAACTGTTTGAGCACAGTGTTGGGTACATGCTCCAGGAGGATGCCCAGCGTTTCGAAGGGTCTGATGATGAAACCCAGCTACAGGAAGGCAGTAGGGTGAGAGCAGACAGAGGGGATGCTCAAGAAGGACACCAATCTGGCAGTCATGTTCCAGCAGCTGCAGCATACTGCCAGATTGGCTCCAGTGATGAGGAGGGAGGGGATGATGAGGTCACTGACTCCACGTGGGTGCCTAATAGGAGAGAGGAGGAGGAGGATGAGGAGGAGGCACATCTCCAACGAGACAGGATGCCCTTTGGTGGCCAGCGTAAGGGCAGTACACCGACGGAATCACACCGCAGAGCTCCGCCTGTGCAGGGCGCTGCCTCTGCCCGTCATTCAAAAAGTTCCTTGGTGTGGGCCTTTTTTGAGGCTAGTGCATCAGATCGCACAGCTGCTGTTTGCAACATATGTCTCAAGCGTATATCGCGTGGCCAAAACATCAGCCGCTTGGGTACCACATGCCTGACCAGACATATGTTGACCTGCCATGCAGCTCGTTGGCAAGCCTACCTCAAAGACCCACACCAAAGAACAAAGCGGACCTCTCCTTGCACCGCATCAGCTGGGATCTCCAACCCCACTATAACTTCAGTCCTCTCTGAAACATGCACTGAGAGGAATGAAGGTGTAGAATTAGGTGTGTCACAGCCAAGTACTTGCGGCCACTCTGCTAGCAGTACACCGACGTCCGATTCTAGCAGGCAAATTTCCCTGCCCCAGCTGCTGGACCGTCGAAAGAAGTTCACTCCCAGCCATCCACATGCCCAGCGGTTGAATGCTAGCTTGGCTAAATTGCTAGCGCTTCAACTGCTGCCTTTTCAGTTGGTAGACTCGGCCCCCTTCCGTGAGTTTGTGCAATGTGCGGTTCCTCAGTGGCAGGTTCCCAAACGCCACTTTTTCTCACGGAAGGCTATTCCGGCTCTCTACCAGGATGTGGAAGGCAATGTCTTGGCCTCGCTGGACAGGGCGGTCAGCGGTAAGGTGCATATTACCGCTGACTCATGGTCCAGCAGGCATGGACAGGGACGTTACCTTTCTTTCACGGCCCATTGGGTCACTCTTTTGGCAGCTGGGAAGGATGCAGGACAAGGTGCAGTAGTGTTGGAGGTTGTCCCACCGCCACGCCTCCAAAATGCTACTACTGGTTGTGACACACCTCTCTCCTCCACCCCCTCCTCTTCTTCTTCCTCCATGGCCTCTTCCTGTGGTTTGTCCTATGAACCAGCGGTGCTCCGTAGCCGTTCACGGGGCTACGCAAGTACGCAGGCAAAAAGATGCCATGCCGTGCTTGCGCTGGTGTGTTTGGGGGACAGAAGCCACACTGGGGCAGAGGTCCTGTCTGCTCTGCAGGGCCAGGCCGAGAGGTGGTTGACGCCACGCCAGCTTAAGCCAGGAATGGTGGTTTGCGACAATGGCACCAACCTCCTCTCCGCCCTCCGACAGGGACAACTGACCCATGTGCCCTGTGTGGCTCACGTCCTTAACCTGGTGGTGCAGCGGTTCTTGGGCAGGTACCCGGGCTTACAGGATGTCCTGAGGCAGGCCAGGAAAGTCTGTGTGCATTTCCGCAGATCTTATAATGCCAGTGCTCGCCTGGCTGAGCTGCAAAAGGAGTTGAACCTGCCCAAGAACCGCCTTATATGTGACATGCCCACCAGGTGGAACTCAACGTTGGCCATGCTGCAGCACACGCAGCAGAGGGCCATCAATGAGTACCTGTGCGACTACGGCACCAGGACAGGGTCAGGGGAGCTTGGTTTTTTTTCTCCACGCCAGTGGGGCATGATCAGGGATGCATGCACTGTCCTGGCACCATTTGAGGAGGCCACGAGGATGGTGAGCAGTGACAGTGCATGCATCAGTGACACTGTACCTCTTGTCCACCTGTTGGAGCACACGCTGCGTGGAATAATGGACAGGGCACTTGAGGCAGAACAGAGGCAGGAAGAGGAGGACTTCCTTGCCTCTCAAGGCCCCCTTTACCCAGACAGTGTTCCTTCTGTCCCACCCATCGCACAGGAAGAGGAAGAGGAGGAGGAGGAGGAGGAGGAGGATTGTGTCAGCATGGAGGTGGAGGCTGGCACTCAGCATCATCAGCAGCAGTCTTTTAGGGATGATTTACAGTCCCAAGAAACCAGTGGACTTGTACGTGGCTGGGAGGAGGTGACTGCGGATCATGTCGTCCTTAGTGACCCAGAGGACTCCGGAGCGAATGCCTCAGCAAACCTACGCTGCATGGCCTCCCTGATCCTGCAAAGTCTGCGGAAGGATCCTCGTATTCTTCGGATCAAGGAGAGGGACCATTACTGGCTGGCCACTCTCCTTGATCCACGGTACAAGGGTAAGGTTGCGGACCTTATGTTACCGTCACAGAGGGAGCAGAGGATGAGACAACTCCGGGAGGCCTTGCAGAAAGGTCTGTGCAACGCGTTCCCAGAGACTGGGAGGTTACAAACTCCTGGTCCAGGACAACGAGTTGCTGAGGCTTCGGCCAGTCAAAGAAGGAGCGGTGGGGAAGGTGGCCGTCTGACCGATGCGTTCAGACAATTCTTTAGTCCGCAGCCCCAAAGTATGATTGGTTCCAGCAACCATCGCCAGCGTCTGATAAACATGGTGCAGGAATATCTAGGGGCAAGGTCAGACTTGGACACCTTCCCCACCGAAAATCCTCTGGCTTACTGGGTCTTGAGGATGGATCACTGGCCAGAGCTTGCACAGTATGCAATTGAGCTACTGGCCTGTCCTGCATCCAGCGTTCTTTCGGAACGCACATTCAGTGCTGCTGGAGGATTTGTCACGGATCACAGGGTGCGCCTGTCCACCGACTCGGTTGATCGACTGACTTTCATCAAGATGAACCAGTCTTGGATCACCACCAGCTACCACACACCTGATGCTGATATAACAGACTAATTGATTTTAACATGTCACGTCCCTTCAAGACTGATGCTGATGCTGAGTGCCTGTGCTGTTATGTTGACTGGCTATCCTCCTCCTCCGAGTCCTCAATGATACGATTGATGATGATAGCTTGGAAGATCATTTTTGTTTATGGGTGCCGCCACCAGTGGCTAAGGCCCAATTTTTCAGCCCCTGTTTTACAGGGGCGTGTACTTACAATTTTTTTAGCAATAATTTGCCACAGGGCTCATTGCTGTGCTCCAAGTACAGTATCTGTGAGGGGTTGTAGTGTTGTGCCACCAGTGCCTAAGGCCCAATTTTTCAGCCCCTGTTTAACAGGGGCGTGTCATTACAATTTTTGAAGCAATACTTTGCAACAGGGCTCATTGCTGTGCTCCAAGTACAGTATCTGTGAGGGGTTGTAGTGTTGTGCCACCAGTGCCTAAGGCCCAATTTTTCAGCCCCTGTTCAACAGGGGCATGCAATTACAATTCTTGATGTAATAATTCACAGCAGGGCCCATTCCTGCACCCACCAAGAGTAAGTCTGAGGGCTTACAGTGTTGTGGCAACGCCACCACCACCACCACCATGAAAGGCCCAATTTTTCAGCCACTGTTCAAAAGGGGCATGTAATTACAATTCTTGATCTAATAATTCACAGCAGGGCCCATTCCTGCACCCACCAAGAGTAACTCTGAGGGCTTACAGTGTTGTGGCAACACCACCACCACCACCACCACCACGAAAAGCCCAATTTTTCAGCCCCTGTTCAACAGGGGCATGCAATTACAATTCTTGATCTAATAATTCACAGCAGGGCCCATTGCTGCACCCACCAAGAGTAACTGTCAGGGCTTACAGTGTTGTGGCACCAGCACCACCATCAAAGCCCCAATTTTTACTACCACTGTTCAACAATTATATGTAATTAAAATTCCTGATATAATAGTTGACAGCAGGGCGTTCCAGCACCAACCAAGAGTAACTGTGAGTGCTTACAGTGTTGTGCCAACACCAACAACTAAGGGGCCTATTTCTGCAGAGTATATACGGCAGGTCCCTACTTTCAAACATCCAACTTACAAACGACTCCTACTTGCAAACGAAAGAAGACAACAGGAAGTGAGAGGAAATCTACCCCTAGGAAGGAAAATTCTCTCCTGTAAGAATAAATATGGGAGAAAGGTGTCTCCTCTGTACTGATGCTTTATCAGCAATCCTTGTTTCAAGAAAAACACCACATTTCAAAAACAGTTGTCATTGGGACGGAAAGTGAGGTGAAATGTTCTGAACAGGGGCACAGACAGCAAAACAAATGTTACAGGGGTGATAACCCTTACCTATGTTTCCCAAAAAGTTTAAAAATAGATTTTTGGGCTGGAGCTACAGTTCAACAATGTACCTGTTCAAAATTACAAACACATTCTACATAAGAACAAACCTACAGTCCCTGTCTTGTATTATACGGCTGTTCAGAGTATATAGGGCCTTTTTTATTTTATGTGCGGGGTTCCCCTTAATATCCATACAAGACCCAAAGGGGCTGGTAATGGGCTGGGGTAGGGGGGGGGGTCATGGGGTAGCTATGCCATTTTTCTTAAAGATTTTCATCCATATTACCGGGACCAGACATTACATTAAAGCCGCAAGAAGTTTTAAATGGCTTTTTTTTCCTTTAGAAGTGTCATTTTGTGCAGGGACAGTTCTAAACACGGGAAACACGTGGCACTTCACAGGCATACTTTAGACACCCCCCAGGTACGATATTTAAAGGAATATTTGACTTTTTTTTTTCACTTTATGCATCATTAAAATGACTGCTCCCGAAAAACGACCGTTTTTAAAACTTCTTTTTGCATTGATACATGTCCCCTGGTGCAGAACCCGGGTTCCCAAACCCTTTTTAGGACAATAACATGCATAATAGTTGTTATAATTAGCACTTTAGAATTCGAACGTTCGCATCCATTGTATTTAATAGGGTTCTAATGTTCGTACGAACTTTCGGTCCGTTCGCGGGTTCTGGTGCGAACCGAACCCGGGGGTGTTCGGCTCATCACTAACGGCGACCAGGCAAAGGACCGACCAGCAGCGTTGGCATCGGAAACCGAGGGGACACGACCAAGGCGGCAGCCAGATAGGAGGGAGGCCCCCGGTGGCCAGAAGCCTCTTGAGCACCCCAGGTGTGAATATAAAACGGAAAATTGTATCATACTTACCAGTAATTTTCCTTTCCTGGTGCCTATCCATGGCAGCATACCTGTGATAGAGCTCCGCCTCGACTCCTCCTTCAGGACTAGTGAATAGCATAAATTAAAAGGCATAGTCCCTCCCCCAACATTCTCTGTAATATAGAATACCGAGGGTGGGAGCGTATGCTGCCATGGATAGGCACCAGGAAAGGAAAATTACTGGTAAGTATGATACAATTTTCCGTTTTCCTGGTGCCTCCATGGCAGCATACCTGTGATAAATAACTAGCTGACATGGGTGGGATAATTGCTTAACAATAAATGTTTAATTAGAAGAGGACATAGCAGCCTGAACTGCCCTCCTTCCAAACTCAACAGTCGTGAGGGCTCCTGGATCAATATGGTAGTGTCTGAGGAATGTATGGTGAGAAGACCAGGTGGCAGCCCTGCACACCGTCTCCAACGAAACATTAGCCCTTGCTGCCCAGGAAGCTGAGACTGCCCTTGTAGAATGAGCATTCACTCGGGATGGAGGCTCCATATTCTTCACCCTGTAGGCCTTCTGGATTAACTTTACAGCCCAAGATGCCAGAGTTCTGATGGAAGCTTCTTTGCCCCTGTATTTACCGAACGGTACGATGAAAAGTCTCTCAGAAGGGGCAGGTGGCTTCTAGGTAGGCCCTGAGCACTCTGGATACATCCAGTTTGTGACAAGACTCTGAATCCGTGTCTGTAAACACTGGTAGTGCCCAGGGTTCCAACAGGTGGCTTGGAGTAGTGACCTTTGGTGTGAACCCCCAAAGGGGGCGAAGTTCCACTCTGTCGGAGAAGAAGGAGATGTGGTCGTCACCTATCCCTAAAGAGTGAAGTTCCAAGATCCTTTTGCCAGATGTAATGGCTAGCAGGAAAGCCGTATTTAGTGTCAGGTTCCATATTGTTACTTGTTCCACTGGAGCAAAGGGATGGTCAGATAGAACTTCCAGGACTAGGGACAGATCCCACTTAGGAAATGATCGTCTGACAGGAGGGAGAATCTTTAATACACCTCTGAGGTAAGTGACTACTAAAGGATCCTCCGTCCCATCTCTTATTTGTTGCGGCAGAGATTGCTGCTACCTGCACTTTGAGGGAGCTCAGACCAAGTCCCAGATCAAGTCCTGTCTGAAGGAATCCTAGAACATGGGAAGTAGAGGGAAGGATTGGATCAAATCCATTTCCGGAAGCAAATGACAAGAACTTGTCCCAGATTTTTGAATATATGGCATTAGTTGCAGGCTTCCTGGTTTTTAGAAGGGTTGTTATGACTCCTGGGGAACACCCTAGGGATTCGAACCTTCGCCTCTCAACCTCCAGATTCGAAGATTCAACTTCTGAGGGCTTAGATGAACTAGACTGCCCTGCGACAGAAGTTGAGGGAAAGGAGGGATCTTGATTGGAGAGCCCACACTGAGGCGCAATACGGAAGTACTGCCACCACCTGGACTGGCTCTCTGAGGAGCCTCAGGAGGAATTTGAATATTAATGGCCTGGGAGGAAAGGCATATGCCGTGGTGAACCTCCAGGGATATGACAGGGCATCCACTGCCTCGGCTTGTGGGTGCGGCAGCCGAGAGAAGAACCTATCCAGCTTGGCGTTCTTCGAGGAGGCGAACAGATCTACCTGAGGGGGATCCGATATGTTGGCAATCTGAAGGAAGACATGAGGGTGGAGAGCCCACTCGTTGTTGTCCAGGAAGTTTCTGGATAACGTGTCTGTTTCCGTGTTCAACCTGCCTGGCAGATACATTGCTCTGAGGTCCAGGAGGTTCTGCTCCGCCCAGAGCATGATCGGCTCTACCTCCTTGAGGAGTGACCTGCTGCGAGTGCCTCCCTGCTTCTGCAGATAAGCGACAGCTGCCCTGTTGTCTAGGCATAGGAGTATTCTCTGGCCTCTGATTTGGGGTGCCAAAGAGGTCAGTGCCAAGAAGGCTGCCCTCATCTCCAAAGATGTTGGATACCACTCCCTGGGTGGTGTATGACCATCTCCCCTGTATTCTGGTTTGCCCGCAATGGGCTCCCCAGCCCTGTCTGCTGCAAGCGGACGCAATTGTGATCCAAGGAAGGGAGCCCAGGTGATGAGGTTTGGAGAGGTTTTCCAGAACTGTCCACCAGTGAAGGCTCCTGCGCATTTTCTCGTCTGAGATAGTTGTTGTTTCTTCCACTGCGCCAAGAAACCAGTCTGGAAATACCTCAAGTGCCAATGTGCCCTAGGAACCATGGGTATACAGGAAGACATTGTGCCAATGAGGCTCAGGCATTGTGAAGCCGTCAGATACGGGCTCCGGATGACTTTGATCATTCTCTGGATGACAATCCTTGCCTTCGGCGGTGGTAATGACACTGTCCCCTCCTGAGTGTAGAACGTTGCGCATAGATTATCTGCTGTGTTGGCATTAGTTGACTTGTCGGAATTCACCAGCCACCCTAGCTCTTTTAGGGACTGTAGAAGAATGTCCCGGTGACATACCAACTGATCCGGATTGCTTGCTAGGAGGAGGATGTCGTCCAGGTATTGGTATATCCTCAAGCCCCTCTCCCCCAGGGGAACCAAAGCAGATTAGTATCCTGGTGAACACCCTGGGAGAGGTGCACAGACCGAAAGGCAGGGCTTGAAACTGTAGGTGGGTCCGTCCCACTGCAAATCTCAGATATTTTTGAAATGCAGGTAGAATTGGCACGTGTAGGTACGCATCCTGCAGATCAACCGAAATCATCCAATCTGATGGCTGGACTGCCTGAATAATCGTCTGCAGGGACTCCATTTTGAAGCTTTCGGGGCAGATATACCGGCTGAACCTCTTCAGGTCTATCACAGGCCTCCACCCACCTGTCCTCTTTGGGACCAGAAATAGGGTGGAGTAGAAGCCTGCCAAGCGCTCTGCCAAGGGAACCGGAACAGCCGCCCCCTGAAGCTGGAGTGACGTTAGGAAGTTTTTTTAGAGCTTGAGCTTTCAGTGGAGAGGATGGAATCTCTGTTCCTTTGAAAGAGTTCGAGGTGGGGGGGGGGGGTAAGAGAAATTCCAAAAGTGTCCCCATTGAATTGTTGACAGAACCCAGGGGTTGTGGCAGCAGGTGGCCCAGACTGGGACAAAAGACTTTAGCCTGGCTCCCACCGGGAGTGCCTGGGTTCCTCTGGCGTCAAAAAGACTGCTTCTGCTCCTGTGGAGCCGGAAGGGCTTTCATCTTCCTATACAAAAAGGATCCCCGAGTACCTTTCCAAGGTCTTTTGTTGTCCCTGGGCTGTCTCGACTGCCTAAAATCCCTTGGGTTTGACTGGCGGAACCTAGAGGAGCCACCTCTGAATCTTCGCATCCTTCTGTCCTGTGGAAGCATACCAGACTTCCCTCCCGACAGCCTGGAGATAGCTTTATCCATTTTGTCTCCGAATAGGGCTTTACCATCGAACGGGATTTTGCACTAATCTTGTTTGGAAGATAAATCAGCCGTCCAGGGTTTCAGCCACAAGGCCCTCTTCGCCATTACTGAATGCAACATGGATCTTGCCGAGCACCTGATCGTGTCAATGGCCGCTACCCCGACAAAGTCTGCCGACAATCTAAGCTCTTCCAAGGCTTTAATTATATCCTCCATGGGGACATCCTGACGCAATGCCGTCTCAATGTTATCTGTCCAAGATCTTATGGCATTTGATACTGATGTGAGGGCAATAGCTGGCTTACACGCTGCTCCCACGGCCAAGTAGCTCCTCTTCAGCTCCAGGTTGATTCGCCTGTCTAGAGGGTCTTTGAAGGAAGCGGAATCCTCCATTGGCAAAGTTATATTTTTGCGAGTCGCACCACCAACGCGTCTACCACTGGCATGGAGTTTAGTGACTGCGTTCCCGACTCTGGTAAGGGGTATATAGTTTATTGAACCGACCCAAAAAAATAAATTATTTTTTATTTTTTTATTTATCAGTCTTTGACCATTCCTTCTGAATGACTTGACTAATCTTGCCCATCAACGGGAAAAGAACCTGCTTTCTTTTGAGGAATGGGAAGTAGCTTGTAGACTCTTGGGGAGGCTAATCTGCGTCTTTCCAGGCGATTGCGGCTTTGACTGCCTGGATGAATGGCTTTACCAAGGAGAGACTGAAGCCAGAAGTTTCTGACTCTTCTCAAGAGTCCCCTGAAGAGTCTTCAGGTGGTGAATCTCTAGCTGGTCGGCCTGACGGTGGCAGAGGTGTACTGACTGCTGACGGACCAGGGAGATTAGGTTCTATATCCTGAACCTGGGATATCTGCTGAAGTGGTTGAGCGGGGACCAAAGTCAAAAGCTCAGAGAAGGAGTCCTTCATTGTTCGCTTGAGCAGATCTACAGCGTGCTGATTATCTAGCTCGCGGTTGGACGCATAGTCCGTAAAACTGTCCTTACAGACCACTCTGTCTGGTAGCGGTGTAGCCCCACATGTCCAGCATTTCTCTTGCTATAGGTCCTAGGAGAGGGGGACCGATCATGTCCTCTGGATCTTGACCTCTCTGATCTACGATGTGAAGAATGGGACCTACGCCCTGATGAGCGGGACCCCTTGGAGTGGGTAGGGCTCCGATGTAAGGAACTCACGCTAGACCAGTGAGCGCACTTTTTTTTTTTTTTTTTTTATACTCACGTATAGTTGGTCACATACCTAATAGAAGTGTGAGGATCTTTGCTGTGAGATGAATGACTCATTGCAGAGTTGGGCACAAGGATCAGCTCCGGAAATATAGTAAGAAAGGGAAAAGAATCAGGAGTTTTTGGCGTCACTTTTTTTTTTTTAAACAAACATTTTTATATCGTCATCTTTTTTTTTTTTTTTTTTAAACAACATTTTTATATCGTCATCTTTTTTTTTTTTTTTTTTTTTTTTTTTTAAACAAACATTTTTGATCGGCAAAATTTTTTTTTTTTTTTTGAGAAAATAAAAAGTACCTACCACAAAGAAGCATCAGAGAGACCTAGCAGGGCACAGCTGAGGAGACTGACAGCAATCCCTGAATCTGAACCTAAATAGGCTCAAGGTGTGTGGGCTAATCCCATAAACCACTATTTGGAATGGATTGAAAAAAAGGGCAAATCTAGCCTTCTTTCCAGAATCCAAGATGGCCGACACTGAACCAAGTGACCACGCATGCGCACGCGCAGAAGATCCAGCGTCGCCCAGTACAGAGAGCCGAGAAACTACGGCTCTGTATCACTCCCGAATCGCGCATGCGCAGACGGCGGCGAGGACGCTGCGCCGTGACACTCTCCTACCTGGCGGGACGTACAGAGCACCTGTAGCCCCCCCGAACCCGGAAATAAGCACCACAATGTTGTTGCACAGAGAGACACCTGCCCTATCCAGTTGCACAGTTTTAAAGGAACAAAAAAGTAAGACAACAATCATTTTGAAGGAGCCTAACAAGCAAAGGAAAGGGGAGGGGAGGATAAGAGAGGAAAAGAAAGGGGAAAAACACAAATGCCTGTAATAAAAAATGGAAACCACCAGCCTGGGAAGATGGAGCTGATCCTTTTGCGACTTCCACTGCATTCATCATGGATGTGATAGCAGACTGCGTTCCTGTGAGGAAACTCTGCGAAATGACCCCAACAGATCCACAGAGGGGTTCCCAGTCTTATCAGCGCTGTGAGCGGCCCAAGAACAGGGACTGCGCACGGGAAAGGCTAAACCCGGCGGACGCTGCCGACTGCAGAGGTACGGACATACTGCTACTCTTCAGCAGCACAAGAAGGTATGAGGAAAAAAAGGAGAATGTTGGGGGAGGGGCTATGCCTTTAATTTATGCTATTCACTAGTCCTGAAGGAGGAGTCGAGGCGGAGCTCTATCACAGGTATGCTGCCATGGAGGCACCAGGAAAAAGTATTACACAGGTATCTGCTCCCTCCTCCCCCCCGAAAGGTGCCAAATGTGACACCGGGAGGGAGGGAGGGAGGGTTTCGAAAAGCGGAAGTTCCATTTTTGGGTGGAACTCCACTTTAATTTGTTCCGTTCCATTTGTTTAGATGCAGCATTTGTTATTTCGGATAATTCGTAACTTCAGATAAGTTTGTATTCGTTACGTTCACTAACAGCCAAATTTGAAAGGAAATTCCAATACCTATAATTTAATAGTTGGTTATTTTTAGTTCGTTATTTTTTGAATTTTCTTTCTTACTTTCGGATTTTCTAATTTTCTAATTTACAAATTTTCACATTTACGAATTTATGAATTGCGAACGAATGACCCGAAAAAAAAAAAAAAAAAAAAAGCTAAAAAAAAACGAATAAAATGAAAACAAACATTTTTCCGCAGTGCACATTTTTACTTGTTAACCCCTTTGTGGTAGCAAAAGTTAAATGACAAAAAAAAGTGTAAAAAAAAATAAAATAAAATAAATACATTTAAATAAAATATTAAAAAAATATAAAGCACCCCCGTCCGTCCGTCCCCCCATGCATGCAAGCAAATGCAAACAGCCATAGGTTCGGCACGCATATGTTAATAGTGATTGCACCACACATGTGAGATATCGCCGCGAACATCAGAAAGTGAGAGCAATAATTGTAGCGCCATAATTCACGATGAACTCTAAACTGATAACCTTCAACAGACTTTCAAAGCGCCCCCTATGGACAATTTTAGGTACCGCAGTTTATCGCCATTTTACAAACCTGCGCAACTTTAAAGCCTTGTGGGTTTGGTATCCATTTCCTCAACGCAGCATCATCTTTGATCTTTTACCAAAAAAGGTTGTGTATTCTATTGTGTACGTGTGCAGTCAAATTTATTTTAGTGTATTTTTACTGAAAATTTGCGTTTGATAGACCCCTGTGCAAATATCATGCGGCATAAAAAATAAAAAAATTGCAACAGCCGCCATTTTATTCTCCAGGGCCTCTGCTTTTAGAAAATAGGTCTCCTTCATGGGTTCCAAGAGATTTTCTATGGAAAGAACACTGATTTTAAACATGTGTGAAAAAAATAAAAAAATGGTTCCCGGAGAGCCTAGGGTTAAAGGCAAACAGCTAAGTACCCGAATATTGGTATTGGCCTCCTTGGCCTCCTCAGTACAGCAGAGCTCTGATTGGCAAATGGAGAAGCAGCACAAGGAGCCGATAAGAAGTGCTGGAGTTCTCAGAGTGATAGAGAGATGAGCTCATCATTCTTCTGCTTCTCCTTTCACTGTCCAATCACTGGTTAGGGGGGAGGGACAAGATCTATATTTGTTACTGATCTGCAACAAGGAATAATCAGGTCTCCCTTCCCTGACAGGCAGAGCTGTGTACATCTCAGGACTGGATGGACAAAAATACAAATTGTTTGGCAGGTTAAACAGCTCCCATCTGTGCATCAGAAATCCAGATTTAATGTCACAATGTAACAATTTATTTTACATTTTATTTTTTAATTTATTTTATATTAATTAAAGTTATTTGAAATACGTGGGCAAATGTTGAGCCCCTAAGTGGGAAAATCTTATGTGTTCATATGAACTTCAATAAAAAAGATTTTACAAAAAAAAATAATTATTTGAAATAAAATAAAAATGTTCCCACAAATAGAGCTTTCTTTTGGTGGTATTTGATCACCTCTGCGTTTTTTTTTTCTTCGACGCTATAAACAAAAAAAGGGCGACAATTAAAAAAAAAAAAAATGTCTTCACCATTTTAGGCCAATATGTATTCTGCTACATATTGTTGGTAAGAAAAAAATCCCAATAAGCGTATATTAATTATACATATATTGAAAAAGTTATAGCATCCACAAACTATGGGATATTTTTATTTATTTGTAAAAAAAAAATTTTTTACTAGGGATGCGGCAGATTTTAAGTCCGCTGTACAGGACAGGTTCCACTCAGAACAGGCCTCACCATGGTCGACCAAAGAAGTTAAGGTCACGTGCTCAGCACCATATCCAGAGGTTGTCTTTGGGAAATAGACGTATGAGTGCTGCCAGCATTGCTGCAGAGGTTGAAGGGGTGGGGGGTCGGCCTGTCAGTGCACAGACCATACGCCGCACACTGCATCAAATTGGTCTGCATGGCTGACCATAAACTAATTTGGTTCAGATGGTGTCAAGCTTGTGTGGCGGCAACCAGGTGAGGAGCACAAAGACAAGTGTGTCTTGCCTACAGTCCAGCATGGTGGTGGGAGTGTCATGGTTTGGGGCTGCATGAGTTCTGCCGGCACTGGAGAGCTACAGATCATTGAGGGAACCATGAATGCCAACATGTACTGTGACATACTGAAGCAGAGCATGATCCCCTCCCTTCAGAGACTGGGGTGCAGGGCAGTATTCCAACATGATAACCACCCCAAACACACCTCCAAGACCACCAGTGCCTTGCTAAAGAAGCTGAGGGTAAAGGTGATGGACTGGCCAAGCATGTCTCCAGACCTAAACCCTATTGAGCATCTGTGGGGCTCCTCAAACGGAAGGTGGAGGAGCGCAGTGGCAACCTGTGAAGCTCTGGTGATCTCCATGCCCAAGAGGGTTAAGGCAGTGCTGGAAAATAATGGTGGCCACACAAAATATGGACACTTTGGACCCAATTTGGAGATTTTCACTTAGGGGTGTACTGACTTTTGTTGCCAGCGGTTTAGACATTAATGGCTGTGTGTTGAGTTATTTTGAGGGGACGGCAAATTTACACTGTTATACAAGCTGTACACTCACTACTTTACATTGTAGCAAAGTGTCATTTCTTCAGTGTTGTCACATGAAAAGGTAGAATAAAATATTTACAAATATGTGAGGGGTGTACTCACTTTTGTGAGATACTGTATATGTTTTTACAGTTTTCTGAAGATTGCCCAGTCTGAGGATGGCTGTATAGGTGGATTGTGTGCCAAGGTCCCTGGGTGAAGGTTCTTTGGTCTGAGCACTGTATGGTCATTTTATGATTTGTAAAGCTGCAACAAAGTTGAAATGTAAAGTCACAATGGAAATTTTACGACTTTGGATTCGCACAAGTGTGAATGGAGCCTTAATGTCTTGCACCAAGATGAAGTCTTGTCTCAAAAACCTGTTCCTAGCCATTACACACAATGCGATTTCACCAGCAGAAGCTCCTGCTCCATCTTCAGCCCATCTTATTGGTGAAGGACAACTTCCAGCCCAGACAAAGTGGGCAACAAGCACCACTCTGCGCTCCTATGTTAGTGAGATCGCAGTTCCTCAGCCCTCCATGAGTGCGGATCACTTTCAGCGACGAGAGTTTAGGTGAGGAATAGGAAGAGCATTGAGAAAGTCATTGTCGGAACTCACACAACTGTTCTCTGTGAAGAGCGGCGTTCGTAAGTGGATTTTTCGCGGTGCATTAGGCAATCCTCAACGCCATTAAATTTATCTCTATAAATAGCGTGCGGATCATTATCACAGGTGTGCGCCAGATGGGCCTCCGCCGTGTTTTGCATTTTTACACGTTCACAAAAAAAAAAATAGTGCATTGTTGTTTCCTGTTGTACAGCGGAGATAAGAGGGCAGAGCCGGGCAGCCATCATCGTAGCAAATAGAATTGAGTGAACAGTTTGAACCGAGCAAAAGTTCGGCCTGAACATCGCCTATTCTCTGCGAACACCTGAATTTGCGGGGCACTCGGTGGGATGTTCACCCGCTGAGCGCCCCACAATGCACTGCACAGTGCGTTCTAAGCCCTGATTGGGCCCTTCAGGTATGATATGTATTTTAAGGGGAACCCCATGCCAAAAAAAACCCCCCAAAAAAACCTTAGTTAGACTTACCGGTGACGGTATTTCTGCGAGCCTTTCAGGATAGCACCTTGGAGAGAGCGTAGCTCCACCTCTTCACAGGAAACACTGCGTGACAACGCCCCTTTTAAAAGCAGCTGCTTCCACCATGCCTTCAGTTGTTACCGAGAAATCCTCCGACATGCTGGAAGATATAAGCAGACAATTACCAAACCCCACAATTATATTTTACCAGGGCTGGACTGGAACAAAAATTTGGCCCTGGACTTCATCCAGACCGGCCCACTTTATTTTTGAAAACACACACAAAAACAGTATAAGCCCTGGTTCACACTGGTGCGTTTTGACATGCGACTTGACATGTCAAATCGCATGTCAAAACTACGGCATTTGTCAGCAATTGCCGGCAATGACACCGTCCTAAATCGGTGCGATGCTGCATCTGCGGCGCTGCGCCGATTTCAAAAAGTAGTTTCTGTACTACTTTTTGCGATTTCAGCCCGCAAATTATATTGATATCTGTGCAGAAACCTGCACAGATGTCTTTGTAATTGCGGCTGAAATCTGGACTGCCAGCGGGAGTGAAATCGTGCGAGTGTAGCTGAACTCGCACGGCTTCACTCCCACAGCCCATTTTGAACCTGGGCTATAAACTATACGCAATTGCGCAAAAAAAACCCATAAGTATAACCCCCTACTCCAAGCTCTCACAAATGAAGAAATAAAATTGGCACAGTGTAGCACTCCTCTTACCTTAACTGGGTACTGTAGCTGGCTCCTGAGTCCTTTGTGGGTGGCTGGCTGGCTGGCTCCCACCTGTTGTTGGCTGGCAGACACCCTGCTGAATACTGTATATTTTTTTTAATCCGGTGCCATTGGCAGCCGAGTAAACTGGAAGTGACGTTGTGACGTTGCAGTGGCTCATGATCAAGGATGCATGCACTGTCCTGTCACCATTTGAGGAGGCCACGAGGATGGTGAGCAGTGACAGGGCATGCATCAGTGATACTGTCCCTCTTGTGTACCTGCTGGAGCACACGCTGCGTGGAATAATGGACAGGACACTTGAGGCAGAACAGAGGGAGGAAGAGGAGGACGTCCTTACCTCTCAAGGCCCCTTTTATCCAGACAGTGTTCCTGCGGGCCCGCCGATCACACAATAAGAGGAGGAGGAGGCTTGTGTCAGCATGGAGGTGGAGTCTAGCACTCAGCATCAGCAGCAGTCTTCAAGGGATCATTTACAGTCCTCAGAAACTCATGGACTTGTACGTGGCTGGGAGGAGGTCGCTGCAGATCATGTCGTCCTTAGTGACCCAGAGGTCTCTGGACCAAATGCCTCAGCAAACCTACGCTGCATGGCCTCCCTGATCCTGCAAAGCCTGCGAAAGGACCCTCAGATTCGTGGTATTAAGGAGAGGGATCAGTACTGGCTGGCAACCCTTCTTGATCCACGTTACAAGGGTAAGGTTGTGGAACTTATCCAACCGTCGCAGAGGATGAAACATCTTCGGGGAGGCCTTGCAGAAAGGTTTGTGCAACGCGTTTCCAGAACCTGGGAGGTTACAAATTCCTGGTCCTGGACAACGTGTTGCTGAGGCTTCGGTCAGTCACAGAAGAAGCGGTGGAGAAGGTGGCCGTCTGACCGATGCGTTCCGACAATTTTTTAGTCTGCAGCCCCAAGGTCTGATCGGTTCCAGCAACCATCGCCAGCGTCTGATTTACATGGTGCAGGAATACCTAGGGGCAAGATCAGACTTGGAGACCTTTCCAACCAAAAATCCACTGGGTCTTGAGGATGGATCAC
Organism: Rana muscosa; assembly: GCA_029206835.1. Taxonomy (NCBI): domain Eukaryota; kingdom Metazoa; phylum Chordata; class Amphibia; order Anura; family Ranidae; genus Rana; species Rana muscosa. The sequence continues at coordinate 378,868,020 of CM055125.1, forward strand.
TGGCCAGAGCTTGCACAGTATGCAATTGAGCTACTGGCCTGTCCTGCATCCAGCGTTTTCGGAATGCACATTCAGTGCTGCTGGAGGCTTTGTAACCGATTACAGAGTGCGCCTGTCCGACTCGGTTGATCGACTCACCTTCATAAAAATGAATCAGTCTTGGATCACCAGCTACCAAGCACCTGATGCTGATGTAACCGATTAATTTTTTCATGAATGTGAGATCCCTTCAAGACTGCCTAAGCTGATGCTGAGTGAATATCCTGTTATGCTGAGTGACTAACCTATTCTTCCTCAATGTTCATGTTGATAGCTTCTAAGAATATTTTTGGTTCTGGGCACCACCACCAGTGGCTAAGGCCTATTTTTTCTGCCCCTGTTTAACAGGGGCATGTAATTAAAATTTTTGCTGCAATATTTTGCAGCAGGGCTTGTTCCTGCGCTCAACTAGAGTATCTGTGAGGGGTTGCAGTGTTGTGGCACCAGCACCAGTGCCTAAGGCCCAATTTTTCTGCCACTGTTTAACAGGGGCGTGTAATTACAATTTTTGCTGTAATATTTTGCAGCAGGGTTAGTTCCTGCGCTCAACTAGAGCATCTGTGAGGGGTTACAGTGTTGTGGCACCACCACCACTGCCTAAGACCCAATTTTTCTTGCACGGTTTAACAGGGACATGTAATTACAATTTTTGATCTAATATTTCACAGCAGGGCCCGTTCCTGCGCCCACCAAGAGTAATTGTGAGGGCTTACAGTGTTGTGGCACCACCACCACCACCACCGAAGGCCCAATTTTTCTACCCCTGTTCCACAGGGGCATGTAATTACAATTCTTGATCTAATATTTCACAGCAGGTCCCGTTCCAGCGCCCACCAAGAGTAACTGTGAGGGCTTACAGTGTTCTGGTACCACCAACACCTAAGGCCCAAATTTCTGCAGACTATACAGTATAGGGCAGGCCGTATAATATATACGGGCGGTCCCCTACTTTCAAACATCCGACTTACAAACGACTCCTACTTACAAACGGAGGTAGACAACAGGAAGTGAGAGGAAATCTACCCCTAGGAAGGGAAATTCTCTACTATAAGTGTTAATATGGGAAAAAGGTGTCTCCACTGATGCTTTATCACCAATCCTTGTTTCCCTAATAACCCCAAATTTTCAAAATCCAATTGTCTTTGGGACAGAAAGTGAGGTGAAATCTTCTGAACAGGGGCACAGACAGCAAAACAAATGTTACAGGGGTGATAACCCTTCCCTATGTTATCCAAAAAGCTTAAAAATAGATATTTTGGCTGGAGCTACAATTACAAAATGTACCTGTTCCAAATTACAAACAGATTCAACTTAACAAGCCTACAGTCCCTGTCTTGTTTGGACCGCCTGTATACTGCTGTTCAGAGTATATAGGGCCTGGGGGCCCCACACCTTTTCTTTTTTTAATTTGGGTGCGGGGTTCCCCTTAATATCCATACAAGACCCAAAGGGCCTGGTAATGGGCTGGGGGGTTACCCATGCGGTTTTTCTCAATAATTTTCATCCATATTGCCATGACCCGACATTACATTATAGCCGAAAGCAGTTTTAAATGACTTTTATTCCTTTAGAATGTCATTTTGTGCAGGGACTGTTCTAAACACAGGAAACACTTACAGGCATACTATAGACACCCCGCAGGTACGATATTTAAAGGAATATTTCACTTTTATTTTTTTCACTTTAATCATCATTAAAATCACTGAACCCAAAAAAACGTCCGGTTTAAAAAAAAAATTTGCATTGATACATGTTCCCTGGGGCAGGACCCGGGTCCCCAAACACTTTTTATGACAATAACTTGCATATTAGCCTTTAAAATTCGCACTTTTGATTTATCACGTTCGAGTCCCATAGACTTTAACAGTGTTTGAAAGTTCGTGCAAACTTTCGGTCCGTTCGCATGTTCTGGATGCAAACCGAACCGGGTGGTGTTTGGCTCATTGGCTAGAATAGTTACATTGCATCTATTCATACAAAGACATATTTATTCCCTATGCTCCTCAGCTCCATCGTGTGGTCATACTGTGGTATTTTACTGCTGCCCATAATAAAAGAATATTTGCTCAGAAGAAAAGATTGCCTCTTTTGCCTAATGTGCACAGAACAAATGTATATGCAGATTCTGCCAGATGAATGGCCATGTACATTTTTTCATAAATAGATTCTTAGTTCTTCCATCTACTCTAAAGATGAATTTATTTTTCCTTGAACATACATAAACAGTAAAAAAAAAGTTTTTACACACTTCTGCGGAGTTCCTCCATCCATCTTCCTTAGGCGCTCGTCCTTTTCGGGACAAGCGAGACGCAAAGCGCCGTTCTTCAGAGACAAAACACACACAGATACATCACAGTCATCGGCGGGAAAATGAAAGAAAATATTTTTGTGTGTGTAAGAAAAAAAATGAATAAATTGCATTTCATATGCACGTCCTTCTGTCTGTACTAAATCCCCAGTCTGTCCCCGCGCTGATTTCCCCAGAGCCTCGCCGTTATTGCTTGTTTTGATTTAAATCATAAAAAAAAAAAAACAACGAAAAAAAAACCACGCGGATTTTCAGCGCCTCGTCCCACCAGCTTATTTGCCGAGATTTGTGCACACAAGCAATTAATTTGTTTGTATACGTCGTGTAATGACTAACTGGATGCAATTGCCAGTGATTCCCCGCGCGCTTTAATACTCCTCTTTGAAAAGTGATCCATATTTTATAAGAGGAGACGGCAGCCGAGCAGCAAAAAAAGAATGTTTATGGCGGAGTAACTTTGCAGAAGTACATCTAATGATCCCAGTCAGTCAGCATAAAAGAAATTTACTATTCAATAAAGATTTGTAATTCCTACTGTCAGCTACTTATGCTTTCAAAATACGTTATTGAAATGTCATAAAAGAGATACGTTATTTTTTTCAAAAGCGGCCTTATCCCGCCGCTCCTCCGCGGCTGTGTTTATCGCTGCTGACGGATAAACCCTTTCCTGGCTGGACCGCTACGCTTCCTAAAACAAACTCTGCCTGAATCAGGTCGAAACAATTATGTTCCCAATTTTCCATTATGAACCCGTAAAATGTAATATATCGGTGATGCTTAAAAGTGACCCAACATCAGATTAGGGAAGATCTTGGGTTTGGTCCGAACCCGGAAGTTCCAACACCAGAGCAAACAGGCTGCTAGATTTATTAATATTAATACATTTATATATTTATTTTGTAAAATAAATTTAGTTTTTTTGTAAAAAAAAAATAATTATTGTGACGACACCCCGAGTATGAGAGGGGTTAAAGCCATTTAGGACATTCCATTTCCGAACACAAAGGCAGCTACCGAACTCTCCAATCAGCCGAACAAGAAACCCATACAAATAATTCAACCCCCCCCCAAGTATGAGACGAAGCTCTCTATTGAGGGTCAAACAGGAATCAGACTCTTTATTGAAAGGAATACAGGCTTTTTATACACTTGAGAATACTGCAGTCACCACATGAACAATGACCCAGATCCACACACAACATCACACAATGGTTACATAACGAGTCCCCAATACACATTATTCTGAGTGTCAATACATCCCTTAGCAGACAACAGGTGAGTTCATAACACACTTAATAATAGGTGAAGGGAAAGCTGCCTCAGACAAGATTAACACAATTTACTTATCCAGACAAAAGCAACATCGTTAAGCAATAGACGGTCGGTCTCTTACATTGAACTTCCTGGAATGCCCATATTAGGAGTTATACTTCCTGGTCATGGACCTCACAGTGTACAGGGGATAAAATCTTCATATTTCTTGAGAGATATTGTTAATTAATATTATGCCCCATTTGAAGTAATCCAATCATATTCTCAGGGTTCATTATTTTCTTGGTCACCCTGCGCCCAAAAGTGGCTCCCATCACATGGCTCCCTCCTTGTGGGACACTCCGGCAGAGCCGGCTTGATCCTTCTTGGGTCAACTTGGGTATGTCCGGAACTAGGAGGCCGGAGTGACGTCTGTTTGCCTGGAAAACCCATCAGCATTGCCATTTTGCTTACCGGGTTGGTAGCTGATGGTGAAGTTGTAAGGTTGCAGGGCTAAGCTCCACTGCAGAAACCTGTCATTGTTTCCGAGATCCGGTTAAGCCAGACCAATGGGTTGTGGTCGGTGACTAATGAAAATTCCTGTCCGTACAAATAAGGGTTCAACTTTTTAAGGGCCCAGACCAGGGCCAAACACTCCTTCTCCACTGCCGCATAGCTCACTTCCCGGGGTAATAGCTTTCTGCTCAGGTATGCGACAGGGTGTTCTCCATCCTCCCCGACTTTGCACAGCACAGCCCCCAGTCCAAACATGGAAGCATCTGTGTGGACAAGGAAACGTTTGTTAGGTACTGGGGCAGCCAAGACAGGGGCATTTACAAGTGCTTGCTTGAGGGCTAAAAACGCGGCTTCACAAGCTGGAGACCACAAAACCTGCCTAGGTAAATTCTTTTTCGCCAGGTCAGTCAGGGGCTTGGCGATAGCACTATAATCAGGGACAAAACGTCGGTAGTACCCTGCAGTCCCCAAGAAGGCTAATACCTGGGTCTTAATACGGGGTGTGGGCCAGTTAGCTACTGCCTCTACCTTGGCTGGCTCTGGTGTCTGGTTCCCACACCCTACTCGGTGTCCCAGGTACTGCACCTCCGCCATACCTAGATGGCACTTGTCTGGTTTCAAGGTCAGGCCTGCGACCCGAATCTTGTCCAGAACCACCCCTACGTGAACCAGGTGCTCCTCCCAAGACCCACTGTAGATCGCAATGTCATCCAGGTATGCACATGCAAAATCCTGGAAGCCATCGAGGAGCCCATCCACCATACATTGGAAGGTAGCCAGGGCATTTTTTCATCCCAAATGGCATGACCTTAGACTGGTACAGGCCAAACGGGGTAACAAATGCCAACTTGGGGATAGAATCCTCGGCCAGGGGAATCTACCAATAGCCCTTACACAGGACTATTGTAGTTAAATAACGTCCCCTGGCTATACGATCTAGCAGTTCGTCTACCCTGGGCATCGGGTAGGCGTCAGTGGTGGTCTTTTCATTGAGTCGCCTGTAGTCCACGCAGAACCGGGTAGGTACGTCTTTCTTAGGCACCAGGACTACAGGCGAGTCCCAATGGCTGTCAGAGGGCTCAATGACTCCTAACTGAGTCATCTCCTGTATCTCCTGCCGCATTCCTTCTCGGACTGCTTCAGGGATACGGTCTCTACCTTATGCACAGCCAGGGTCATGTAGCCCGTTTTTTGGGAGAAAGTCGCCTGTTTCTCCCACAGAAACCGCTTAGCCTGTTCCTTCTTTGTTGGGCTTAACCGGTCCCCTAGCTGTACAAGGCTAATGAGGTCAGTCTAGGGGTCTCGCTCTAGTAAGTCAGGGAGGGGTAAATTTTCTGAGTTGTCCGCAGCAGGGGCACATACTACAGCAACATCCTCCTGCCGTTCCTGATACTCCTTCAGCATGTTCACATGAAAGGTTTGCTGGATTCTTTCATCTGCACAGCTGGCAATAACATAGGTAGTATCGCATACCTGGGCTACTACTTTATACGGGCCCTGCCAAGATGCCTGCATCTTGTCGGTCTTCACAGGCTTGAGCACTAAGACCTTCTGCCCAACCTGGAAGATACGCTGTCGGGCCCCCCGATCGTACCATCTCTTCTGTCTCCCCTGGGCCGCCTGGAGATTTTCCCTTACTATCAGAGACAGTTTCTCCATGCGGTCCCCGAGTTACAGAACATAGGGCACTATGGGGGTGCCCTCCTGCTCTCTCTCCCTCCGTGTCCTCTGAGATCGAGGGGTCTGCGGACCATTCTCCCATAGAGTAACTCGAAGGGAGAGAACCCAGTAGATTCCTGGGGTACCTCTCAGTCTCTGCAAGCGTCTGAAAAGGTCCTTAGCATTTGCTTGAGGGTCCCGTTAAAGCGCTCGCAGAGGCCATTAGTCTGGGGGTGGTAAGGTGAGCTCAGCAAGGGCTTAATATTGCACACCTTCCACAACTGCTGGGTGAGCACAGCAGTAAACTGGGTTCCCTGGTCAGAGAGAATCTCCTTAGGGAACCCCACTCTAGTAAATATCTTAACCAGGGCATCAGCTACTGTCTCTGCTTCAATATATCCGATTGCCTCTTGGGGGATCAGGAAGGAATTTTTTCCCCTGCTGTAGCAAATTGGATCATGCTCTTCTGGGGTTTTTTGCCTTCCTCTGGATCAACTGTGGGTATAGAATTGGGTATATGGGATTGTACGATATATTTTTATTTTATTTATTTTTTTATTTTATTTTTTATGGTTGAACTGGATGGACTTGTGTCTTTTTTCAACCTGACTAACTATGTAACTATGTATCTATGTAATGTTGGACATAGCTACTGTCTCTGGGTAATGGGTGGCATAGTCCACCACAGTGAGAATATACTTCTTCCCGGATGGACTAGGCCCGGCCAAGTGACCCACAATGTCAACAGCTATGTGGTAAAAGGGCTCCCCAATAATAGGCATGGACATAAGTCTGGCCTTAGGGTGGTCCCCACGCTTACCTACCCGTTGACATATGTTACACGTTTTGCAATATTGTCGCACATCCTGGTTAAAATTGGGCCAGAAGAAATTCTGTGTAATCCTATGGGCTGTGCAACGGGACCCTAGATGTCCTGCTAGTAGTACATCATGCACGATTTGCAGAATCTCCATCTGGTATTTCTTAGGTACCACCAGCAGTCGTTTCTGCAAAGGGGCTTTACTTCTTGGGGATGGCTTAGAGATCCTATACAGTCTATCCCCCACCCATTCATAAAGCTCCCCATCTATTCCCCTTTCCTGAGTATCTGCCCTAGCCCTATACTTTTGTAAAGCCGGGTCCTCCCGGGTTTTCCTCCCGAATACCTCTGGGGTATCCCAGCCTAGGGGAGCCTGACCTAAGGTACATGTCGGGGTAGATAGTCTTACCCGTGTCTCAGCAGAAAGAGGGCCGGTTCCAGCAGCACGGGTCTGGGCACGGGTAGTCACTGGGTTGGCTTCCGCTGGGCCCATCCGGGCGTAAGCAGAAACGAGGGGGGCAAAATCATTCCCCAGTAGTACATCTGCTGGCAAATCCTTCATCACCCCCACATTCACGTGTCCCAAACAAACCCCCCAATCCAGGTGAACACGGGCAACGGGTAGTCGGAAAACGGTGCCTCCCTCTACCCTGCATGACTACAGTGTCTCCGGTGTGTTGGCTCTCTGAGATGAGGTTCTTCTGTAGTAGGGTCATGGTGGCGCCAGTATCACGTAGGCCATTGGCTACCTTTCCATTAACCCAGACAGTCTGCCTGTGTTGCTGCCTGTTGTCCTGGTTAGCTGCTTGTACTGGATCAGCCTCGTGCAGGACGCCACAATGTTCTTCCTCCGAAACGCAGTGGGCCGCAGGCATGGATGTGCGGGGGTTCCCCCCTGCTGGCTTTCTCCACGACTGGGACTGCCTGGGTGGATTCAACGGACATTCTGTCTTTTTGTGCCCTAGCTGTTTACACCCGAAACACCTGATGGGTTGTCATGGGAGTTGAACCTGGACTGCTGAGAATAAGTGGCCGCTGGAGGTGGTGCTGTAGAACGGTACGACTGTGGTTGGTAGGCGGCAGCTGGAGGGGGTGCCGCTGATCGATAATCCACCTGAGCTGTTGTCTTGACCATAGGGTTATCCAGTTTGCGGGCGTCTGTGTATTTGTCCACAAGGCGAGCTGCTTCAGGCAAGGTGAAAAGTTTTTTCGGTCCCGGACCCACTCTCTGACTTCCGGGGACAGCTTGTCAAAGAAGTGCTTCAGCAGGAACAGCTGCAGCACCTCTTCTCCGGATACTGCTTGGCATCCAGCGACTCAGTGGGCTGCCGTGCGGCATGCCCACTCGGTATAAGAGTCTTCAGTCTGCTTGTTCGTCTCTCGGGTATGCCTCCGGTGTGACGGCATACCTGGCCAAAAGTGCTTCTTTTACCAGCCCATAGTTCATAATATCCTTGTGACAGAACCCACTGTCACTGTGTGCTTTGGAAGGGACTGAGGGCGGGCCTCCTACCCACAGATTATGGCCCAGAAGAGACTGAGACTCGGGGAGAAGCTGGCGTTGAGATAATGTAATGTAATGCTACATCCCTTCTCCCCCATTCCCCCCCTCTTGTTGCTGTGTTTAGCTGTGTTGAGTCATGGCACATAGACAATGGTCTGGACTGCAGACATCTCTCCGCAGGGGATGTGTATTGAGGGGTTGCCTGCTTACCATAATCCCTTTATGTTTATCTATAGTCTCTGTTTCAATGTACAAGTGTTCAGTTCCCATTGGTTCTTCCTTGTCCCCTACCCCCCCTCTATGACAAGGCTAAGGGGAGTGTCCCTAACTGTGTGTAAAAGTGTATGTTTTGGATTTAATAAACTGTTGATGCTCTGCATGTTTAACCTTCAACACCTGTGTTGATTGTCTCGTGATTGAGGGGTTAGGGGCTGGTTATGGCGTATCTGCAGGCTGCGGGTGCGTTTGGAGGACAGGAGAAACAGGTCTGGCGGATGTGCCCACCTGGGGTATCCGAGATCCGTCACAGTGGTGGCAGCAGTGGGGTGTCTCCTGCAGTCCGGGACATCCAAACCACCACCAGGATTCAAGATCCGGGCAGCCGCCGAGGAGCAAAACGGGGACCGGCCAGCATGAGAGCGGAGTTCGGGAGGAGGCTGCAAGGCATGCAGACTCAACATCGGGGACCAGCGACGGAGCAAACCATGCTCGGCTGGGAGGATGTGATCCGCCGGCAACTCTGGCATGAGACACTAAGCCACGAGCGGCACCATTAGGGGAAGATCCTTCCCTCCTCCACAGAGATGTACTGGACACAGTACCGTGCGCGAGAGGTGTTCCTGAGGGAACGACCACGAGATTAGTGTAAGATGGAGCTCGGAAGATTGGTCCAGGAGGAGATGAGGCTGGACGCCAGCTACAGAGCCCTCCGGTGGTTTGCGGCTCAACTGTGGCCAAGTACAGCAGATGGCAGCCCGACAGAAGGCGTTGGCTACGGCAGCGTGGGGCTGCTCCATCAAAAAATGTACGGAGACCCAGACTTTGGGAGTGACGAAGAATGGCTGCTGGAAGACATCCTGGACTTCCGAGATGAGGTGCTGGACCTTCCCGAAAAGGCGTGTGGCCTGGAGGAATTGGAGTTCCTGGTTGAGCAGGAATGGGAGCTCGAGATTGCCTACAAGCGGCTGTTTGACAGTGATCAGCAGCCTGGCATGGCTCCCGTTGCCTGGGACTGTCCTGAAGAAATAGCGAACAGTTGCGAAGATGCAGAGAAACTGGGGCCAGGAGTGCCCCTACGTTTTCCCGTTCTAACCGCAATGGAAGAAGCGGCGATGATACAGAGGGCACTGCGAGTGCTAGAATGCCAGAATGCACCAGAGGTTTCCCAGGCAGCGAGACAAGATAAAAGCATAAAGGTCTCAGAAGGGGAAGTTGAGACGGGCGCTGGAAGGCTGGTAAATGGTGATCAGCAGCAAGTCCAGAGTATCGAATCCGGTGCCCCAGCAGAAGCGCTGGCTACAGGGCAGAGTGCCGCTGGCCTCTGCCCAGCATCAGAAAAAAAGAGTTGGACCCGGAGAGTCTGAGAGATGCTTTTCGTGAGCCGTTTCCCCAACAGCAGATATCCCCAACGGGAGAGGAGGAAGCAATTCTCCCTCCCCAGCAATTGGACAGTACCCCAATGTTCATCCCCCCAGCAGAAGCGCTGGCTGCAGGGCAGAGTGCTGCTGGCCTCTGCCCACCCTCAGAGTTGGATCCAGGGAGTCCGAGGGATGACCTCGGTGAGCTAGTTGCCCAGCACTTGGACACCACCCCAGTGTTTATCCCCCCAGCTGAAGCGCTGGCTGCATGGCAGAGTGCCACGGGCCCCTGCCCAGCCCTCAGTATGTCTTTGGAGGGTTTGGGAGACAGCCCCTGTCAGAAGTCGCCTCAGCAGCTGGTCACAGAACCAGGAGGGGGAAAAACCCTTCCCCCTCTCCAGCGGCTGAACTCTACCGTTGTATATGTCCCCCTAGCAGAATCGCTGGCTACGGAGCAGAGCGCTGTTGGCCTCTGTCCAGCATCAGAAAAAGAGATGGAGAATCTGGGAGATAGTCCCTGCAAGATACCTCCTCAGCGGCTGGTAACTACTCCAGGAGAAAAGCAAGAACCTTTTCCTCCCCCAACTGCATAGCACTGCCAGCCTATGTTCCCTACAAGCTGAAGCGCTGGCATCGGGGCAGAGGATTATTCAGCTCCCCTCAATATCTGCAACCCAGCCCCGGATCACGGGAGTGCGGACAGTTGTTCCCACTCTGCAGCGGCTGTTTTTATTCACGGGAGACCGTATGTGTGATTTTGCTCTCCAGCGCCAGAGACGTACTTTTCCTTTTCCTGGTTGCCTGGGGTGGAAGTTTGTGACTAACGCAGGTCCAGACCAGTTGGGGGTCAGGAACCTGGTTAGTCTGTTTTTAAAAGGGGAGAAATGTGACAGAACCCACTGTCACTGTGTGCTTTGGAAGGGACTGAGGGCGGGCCTCCTACCCACAGATTATGGCCCAGAAGAGACTGAGACTCGGGGAGAAGCTGGCATTGAGATAATGTAATGTAATGCTACATCCCTTCTCCCCCATCCCCCCCCCTCTTGTTGCTGTGTTTAGCTGTGTTGAGTCATGGCACATAGACAATGGTCTGGACTGCAGACATCTCTCCACAGGGGATGTGTATTGAGGGGTTGCCTGCTTACCATAATCCCTTTATGTTTATCTGTAGTCTCTGTTTCAATGTACAAGTGTTCAGTTCCCATTGGTTCTTCCTTGTCCCCTACCCCCCTCTATGACAAGGCTAAGGGGAGTGTCCCTAACTGTGTGTAAAAGTATATGTTTTGGATTTAATAAACTGTTGATGCTCTGCATGTTTAACCTTCAACACCTGTGTTGATTGTCTCGTGATTGAGGGGTTAGGGGCTGGTTATGGCGTATCTGCAGGCTGCGGGTGTGTTTGGAGGACAGGAGACACAGGTCTGGCGGATGTGCCCACCTGGGGTATACGAGATCCGTCACAATCCTCATCTGGGATCAGATGGGATCTCTAATTAGGCGGCCGCCTAAGGCCTCGCACTCACAGGGGCCTCGCGGCCGCCTAATTTGCCTGTGCTCAATTACTGTTGACGCCGACAGCTCCGCCTACCCCCGCTGGGACTTTGTGGCCCATTGGCTAACTGATAAATCGGGTACTGCCCGAGGAATAGTGGCCTCAGCACGGAGCGCCTGCGTCCCAATCCGGTGGTAGCAGGTGCGGGGAGCGGAACAGTAGAAGCCTCTAGGGGTCGTCAGCGGGCGGTGCCATCTCTACAAGGGGTGTGTGCGGGTGGCATGTCCATGACCCGCAGCTGGGCTGTTCCTTCAGCCTGCGCCGCTCACCCGACCTCTCCGCACCTGCCTCAAGCTGAGCTGCCCCATGACTAAAGAAGTAGGAGCTCCGCCTCCAATCTCGTGATGCCGCCTGACCAGAGTGAATGGAAATGCCCGTGCAGCCTGTGTGCCTCGATAGGAGGAGCGGTGGGGAGACTGCATATAGAGGAATAGATCTTTCCATATTCCTCCTGCAGCCGCTAAATGTCTGTAGGAGGGAGAGGAGGAGAAGTGAGCATTCAGCGCTCCTTCTATCTAACTTCTTCTGTGCCCCCCTGCTCTCCGACCCTCATTGTGCTCCCTGGCTCCGCCCCCATGCTCTCTGGCCCCTCCTTGGCTCCGCCCTCTGCTCTCTGGTCCCTCCTTGTGCTCCCTGGCTCCTCCCCCAGTGCTCTTTATCCCCCCTGCTCTCCAGCACCCCCTGCTCTCCACTCCCATTCTTTCTGACTCCTCTTCTCAAGCTCCCCCCCCAGTGCTCTCCAGCCTCCACCCCTCCTATGCTCGCCACCTTCCCCAGTGCTTTCTGCCCCCACCCCCGTGATCTCCAGCACCTCCCTGCTCTTTGTCTCCTCCCCCCAGTACTCTCTGCCCCCCCCAGTGCTCTCCAGCTTCTCCCTGTTCTTCTTTGCTCCCCCCCAGTGCTCTCCTGCTCCTGCCCAATGCTCTCAACTCCCCCAGTGTCCTCACAGACTGGGACATGGGGCACAGGAGGGGCTAGGGATCTCTCTCACCTCCTTTACCTCACCCCCCCTCTTTCTCACCTCCTATCTCTCTCTCTCTCCTACTCCTCCCTCTCACCCCTCTCTCTCCCCTTCCTCACTCCCCCACTCTCTCTCTCTCTCCCCTTCCCCCCCGTTTCTTTCTCTCTCCCCCCTCTTTATGTCACCCTCCTTTCTCTCACTCCTCTCTCTCGCACCACCCCTCTCTTCCACAACTCTTCTCTCTTTCCCTCACCCCCCCTCTTTCTCACACCCCTCTTTTTCTCACCTTCCTCCTCTGTCACCCCCCAGTCTCTCTCTCTCTCTCTCCCCCACTCACCCCTTCCCACCGCTCCTTCTCTCTTTCTCCCTCCATCTCTCTCCCCTCTATCTCTCTCTCCCCCCTCTCCCTCTACCCTTCTCACTCCCTCTCTCTCCCTCCCTTGCTCTCTTTTATTGCTTGAATTTTTTTCCCCCATTATGGGTGTGAGTGGGGCCTCATGTGTAAGTTTCGCCTAAGGCCTCACAAAGCCTAGAGCCGCCTGTCTGGGATGGTCCTGAGCGCTTCACTGGCCCGGCCGGACAATTTCCCAGACAAAATGGTAACCTATTCCTCTGCGGGCACCCAGTGTAGGGCACATTGCTGTTCAAAATCAGCAAGGTACCCATCAATCTCCCCTTCTCTTTCGATTACATTTTTAAAAGCAGCAAAATATACCTTTCTCCTTTCAGTTGGTGCTGCTGTGAATTCTGCTGCTGCAGCACCTCTTTGCTGTAGCCCATTTGCCTCCACAGCCGCTATAACTCGGTCTATGATCTCTGCTGTAGGGTTAGGACCATAATGTGCCAGTCTTATGTTAACAGCCCGATTAAAACTTGCCTCTTCGGGTGTCCTGTCTGTTACCCCGGAGCCTTTCGGTTATGTTGGGTCTTTCGGCTCTATCCATTTTGACTATTTCTGCGATAATGTCCCTCTTCTTACGGTTGTTGGCCGGTCGGCCCCGGTTCTCCAGTAAGTCCTTGAGGTTAGAGCGCTTTAGCTGTTCATACTGTGCTTCCATTGGCCTGTGTCCTCTTGTAGCTGTCCTTCTGGGCTGTGGGAATCATCCCTGCTTGAGACCAATTGTAACAACACCCCGAGTATGAGAGGGGTTAAAGCCGTTTAGGACATTCCATTTCCGAACACAAAGGCAGCTACCGAACACTCCAATAAGCCAAAAAAGAAACCCATACAAATAATTCTCTCCCCCCCCCCCCCCCCAAGTACGAGATGAGGCTCTGTATTGAGGGTCAAACAGGAATCAGACTCTTTATTGAAAGGAATACAGCTCTTTTTATACACTCGAGAATACTGCAGTCCCCACATGAACAATGACCTGGATCCACCCACAACATCACACAATGGTTACATAATGAGTCCCCAATACACATTATTCTGAGTGTGAATACATCCCTTAGCAGAAAACAGGTGAGTTCATGAGCACACTTAATAATAGGTGAAGGGGAAGCTGCCTCAGACAAGATTAACACCATTTACTTATCCAGACAAAAGCAACATCGTTAAGCAATAGACGGTTGGTCTCTTCACTGAACTTCCTGGAATGCCCATATTAGGAGTTATTCTTCCTGGTCATAGACCTCACAGTGTACAGGGGATAAAATCTTCATATTTTTTGAGAGATATTGTTAATGAATATTACTGCCCCATTTGAAGTAATCCAATCATATTCTCAGGGTTCATTATTTTCTTGGTCACCCTGCGCCCAAAAGGGACTCCCGTCACAATAATTGTATTTTATTTTTTAATCTTCCAGTCCTAAAATCTTAGGGAGCATGGTTTGGCGTCCTTTGTGCCCCCCCATGCCCACCCTAGGGAAAATTGTGGCATCCTCACATGAGATCCTCCTTAAGGCGCTTGTCCCTGTTGGTAAGCATAATCTTGACATATTTATTTATTTAGAACATTTTTTTTTCTGTTTTTTCTTGTACCATTATTTAGAAGAAAAAAAAAGATCTTACAGTTCGCAATCTTGGGGGGCATGGATGGGCATCCTTTGTGCCTCCCCCCATGCCCACCCTGGGGGAAGTTGTGGCATCCTGAAATGAGATCCTCCTTTAGGCGCATACCCATCCTGGGGCGCTTGTCCCTCTTGGCAAGTGTAATCTTGACATTTATTTTATTATTTATTTATTTTGAACTTTTTTCTTCTTTTTTTGTACTATTTTTTATTTTTGATCTTCCAGTCCTCCACCTTGTGGGCATGGTTGGGCATCCTTTGTGCCACGCATGCCCGCCCTGGGGGAAGTTGTGGCATCCTGAAATGAGATCCTCCTTTAAGCGATTGTCCCTGTTGGGAAGCATAATCTTTACATATTTTATTAATTATTTTGTACATTTTTTAGTTTTTTTTTTGTATAATTTTTTTTTTTAATCTTACAGTCCACAATTTTGGGGGGCATGGTTGGGCATCCTTTGTGCCCCCTGTCCACCCTGGGGGAAGTTGTGGCATTCTGAAATGAGATCCTCCTTTAGGCGCATGCTCGCCCTGGGTGAAGTTGTGGCATGCTCACATGAGATCCTCCTTTAGACGCATGCCCACCCTGGGGGAAGTTTAGCATCCTGAAATGAGATTGTCCTTTAAGTGCTTGTCCCTGTTGGTAAGTGTAATCTTGACATATTTATTTTATTATTTATTTATTTTGTAAATTATTTTTTTTTTTTTTGATCTTACAGTCCACAATTTTGGGGGGCATGGTTGGGCATCCTTTGTGCCCCCCCTGTCTATCCTGGGGGAAGTTGTGGCATCCTCACATGAGATCCTCCTTTAGGCGCTTGTCCCTACTGGTAAGCGTTATCTTGACATATTTTTTTATTTATTTATTTTGTAAGTTTTTGTATTTTTTTCATTTTTAACTATTATTTATTTTTTTGATCTTTCAGTCCACAATCTTGGAGGGCATGGCTGGACATCCTTTGTGCCCCCATGCCCACCCTGGGGGAAGTTGTGGCATTCTGAAAGGAGATCCTCATTTAGGTGCATGCCCACCCTGGGGGAAGTTGTGGCATCCTCACATGAGAGCCTCCTTTAAGCGCTTTTCCCTGATGGTAATCGTAATCTTGACATTTATTTTATTATTCATTAATTTATTCATTTTGTACTTTTTTTCCTTGTACTTTTTAAAATGTATTTTTTTATCTTCCAGTCTGCAATCTTATGGGGCATGGTTGGGCATCCTTTGTGCCCCCCCATGCCCGCCCTGGGGGGAGTTGTGGCAACCTGAAATGAGAACCTCCTTTAGGTGCTTGTCCCTGCCGGTAAGCGTAATCTTGCCATTTTATTATTTATTAATTTATTTATCTTGTACATTTTTTTGTCTTAGTTTTTTAACTTTGTTTTAATCTTCCAGTTCGCAATCTTGGGGGGGGGGGGGGGCATGATTAGGCATTCTTTGTGCCCACCCATGCCAGCCCTGGGGGGAGTTGTGGCAACCTGAAATGAGAACCTCCTTTAGGTGCTTGTCCCTGCCGGTAAGCGTAATCTTGCCATTTTATTATTTATTAATTTATTTATCTTGTACATTTTTTTGTCTTAGTTTTTTACTTTGTTTTAATCTTCCAGTTCGCAATCTTGGGGGGGGGGGCATGATTAGGCATTCTTTGTGCCCACCCATGCCAGCCCTGGGGGGGGGGGGTGAAGTTATGGCATCCTCACGAGATCCTCCTTTACTGTCCTTGTTGGTAAGCGTATTCTTGACATATTTATTTTATTATTTATTTAGGACATTTTTTTCCTTCTTTTTTTGTGCTATTTTTTGATCTTCCAGTCCACAATCTTGGGGGGCATGGTTGGGCATCCTGTGTGCCCCCCATGCCCGGCCTGGGGGAAGCTGTGGCAACCTGAAATGAGATCCTCCTTTAGGCCCTTGTCCCTGTTGGTAACTGTAATCTTGACCTATTTATTTTATGTTGTACATTATTTTTTTATATAATTTTTTTTTTATCTTCCAGTCTGCAATCTTGGGGGGCACGGTTGGCCGTTTTTTGTGCCCCCCATGCCCGCCCTGGGGGAATTTGCCGCAACTTGAAATGAGATCCTACTTTAGGCGCTTGTCCCTTTCGGTAAGTGTAATCTTGACCATCTGCACAATTTAATACTCAATGTTTTTATTCGATTGTATTGCATATTGTTTTATGTTGTAAATAAATAAAAATTGAATTCGCGCTGAAAACTAACATACAAATAGTGATACATACAGCCAAAGGTATGTGAAAAAGTACAAAAAGTATTAATACATGTGAATAAATATCAAAAACGTATATTGCACTTCAATGACAAAGTGCAAAAGAAAAAAGTGACATTGCTGCGTTCAATCCAAATGAATATAGTGTGGAGTCCTAAGCCAATAATATCCAATGGTCTCAAAAAAACAAAATTATATTGATAAGGCAATAAAAAAGTGATATGAAATGTGTACAATAATGTGATAAAAATGATGCAACAATAAAAAATCTATGCACTGGATAAATAAGTCTCTGTGATAGTGAATATTAGGACTCTTCTACCTGTGCTATGGTGACCTGTCTTGTAAGTGTTCCAATCTCCTTATTGGAATGTCTCCCAAATCTATGGTTTCACTGGACCCTTACCTCCAGGTGGATGATTATAAGCAGAGTCCGTGAAATCTTTCTCCTCTAATGTGTCCTCTCCAGCCTATATTGGTATGTGAAAGGAGCTCTCCCTCTCTCCTCCACTAGCGTGATTGGTTTTTTCCCTATCTTAATAGGAGTATAGCGCCAAAGGGGAGGGGGAGGGAATGGGACACAGCTCCAGCAATGGCTCCGAGGGGAGAAGGTAGGGGAGGGTGGAAAAAGGAATCTCCAATGGTGAAGTATGTCTGGATAACACCAATTTATTAAAATGATAATGCTCTTACATAGGATGAGATTAAAATTGCAGTGATAAGAGAGCGGCACAATCGCCGTCTTACTCTGAGTCCGGGTACTTCCAGTTTGCGGTACCTCTCGATCTCCCTACGGCGTTACGTCACGCACCTCGTGACTTCTTCAGGGGCGTTGTTTTATGTTGTGCTCCATTGTAGACAGTTTCTTGGCTCATCTCTCCTGTTGAAGAAGCAGTGTAGGCTGCGAAACCTGTAGAGGCATGGCCACATGTTGTACTCCACCTGATCTAGAATCGACTTAATTGACCAGGGTGTGCTCAGCGACCAATTTGGAGAACGGTGTGTGACCTGACATCAATTATAATTTGTGAAACTATCAATTATTTTAATAATTTCTCTTTATGTTCAATATCTTAAGATGTGTAACAATACATTTCTTGTATTTTAATCACACTAAATGGTGGCTCCTTGGGTACCGAGATAGTCCATAATAACTGGAGCTTTTTGCGCTCCCCGTTTTCTCTATAGGGTGCTGGATATGGATTTTTTAAGGCTCATTGAAATGGTCACACTAGCACTGGTTCGGCAGCACTCCATAAAACGGGGAGCCCCCTCAGGAAGAAGGGAAAGGACCCAGAGTTGAGAATCTCCGAATTTACGGATTTCCGAATTTCCACATTTGAAATTTTACGGATTTTTGAATTTTCGAAGTTACGGATTTTTGAATTTTCGAAGTTACGGATTTTTGAATTTTCGAAGTTACGGATTTTTGAATTTTCGAAGTTACGGATTTTTGAATTTTCGAAGTTACAGATTTTTGAATTTTCGAAGTTACAGATTTTTGGATTTTCGAAGTTACAGATTTTTGGATTTTCGAAGTTACAGATTTTTGGATTTTCGAAGTTACAGATTTTTGAATTTTCGAAGTTACAGATTTTTGAATTTTCGAAGTTACAGATTTTTGAATTTTCGAAGTTACAAATTTACGAATATTTGGAAAAATTAACCAACTTTTTATTTATTCGGATATTTCCGAAATAACAAATTTGACGAATGTCGTTAAAAAAACTAATTCGGAACTAAACTAATTGCACATGTCTAGTTGATAACATGGTCTTAAATGAACCCTGCTTGCAAAATTGAACTGTAAGTTTTTCCCTCTTCTGTGGTTAATAATGATATATTAAAGGAGCACTATACCTTTTTTTTTTTTTCCTTAAAAATAACAAACATGTTATACTTACCTCCACTGTGCAGCTCGTTTTGCACACAGTGGCCCCGATCCTGGTCTTCTGGGGTCCCTCGGCGGCTGTCTTGGCTCCTCCCCGCAAGGACTCCACACCTTAATGCGAGTGAGCTCGCATGGTGTGGAGTGATTGCGGGCGCGCTCCCGTGATACAGCGGCGGCCATAGCCGCCGACTGTATCACTCGGCCCCGCCCCCCGGCGTGCCGCGTCATTGGATGTGATTGACAGCAGCGCCAGCCAATGGCTGCGCTGCTTTCAATCTATCCAGTGTAGCCAATCGGCGGCCAGGCAGAAAAACGAAGAGGATGACGGGGACGAGCATGGGACTTTCGAGGGGCCAGGTAAGAAAAACGGGGGCTCGGGGGGGGGGGGGCGGTATTGTCGAATGTTTTTTCACCTTAATGCATAGGATGCATTAAGGTGAAAAAACATGTAACTTTACTACTCCTTTAATGATGGTTTGAACTTTTTACTTTGGTTATTTAATTTACAGACACCCTGTAGTAAACTATGTTTCATGAAACGTGCTGAGATTTATGATGTATTCAATATTTGTTTCTGACTGGCACATTAACTGATGGATTTTCGTATGAGCAATCTTTTTCAATCTTGCATTGATGTGTTGAAAAATTTTAAAACTAGTTTCTGGTGCATTTTTCTGTTTTATTTTATTCTATTTTAATATGCTCAAATAAAGTTGACCAACTTTTATTTTTTATATTTCTGTGTTTTATTAACTCCAAAAAAAGTCCAATAGGAAATATGTTTGGACTTTTCTACAAAATTTGGCACCCTAAAGCCCCCTACACACGGTCGGACTTTTGGCCAACAAACTTCATTTTGAGCAAGTTGGACCAACAATCTGACCGTGTGTACGCTCCATCGGACAAACTTTTTTTTTTTGTTTTCATCGGAAACAAAAGTTGGGTCTGCAAACTGACAAACTTTTGGCCAACAAAAGTCCGATGGAGCAAAGTCCGACCGTGTGTACAGAAAACCATCTGACTTTTGTCCGATAGACAAAACAACTACTGTTAAAATCAACCAACAATAGCAGAAGTTGACCAAAGGGTGGCGGTAAAGAGCAGAAAAGAACAGAAAAAACATGTGATGTTGCAAAACGTTTTGGGAAAGTTTGCAGAAAAGTCCTGTGGTGTGTATGCTATGGGTGTGCCCGGCCAACTCCGTTCGGACAAAAATCCACGGAAAAGTCAGATGGAAGTCCGACCGTGTGTATGGGGCTTTAGATAGATGTGCTAGGAGATACAACTTGCCAGACCGATGATGAAATGAGGTATCCTTTAACATATGACCTAATGAAGTTCAATATGTGCATTCAGTGCCAGTGTTCTGACGAGAAACGCCCCCTGTCGAATAATGCCCACCTGGTACTGCGCTTGCGCAGTATGTAGCCGCCGAAAGTTTCTGAACATCGGAATTTACGATCAGTTACAGATGGCGCCTGTGCACAATAGCCGACATTGTGCCACACGCTCCAGATGCTCGTGCAACTCTGCAAGGGGCAGATTTCCTCATGATGGGCGTGTGTGAGGGGCGGATGCCTACAGAAGGGGGCGTATTTTGTAATGATGGACAGTGCTTTTAAGATGGGGCGGAATTGTTCACGAAACTCAAACACATTTCCTAAACAAATATATCTCTGCTATTCTTCCTACACACGCAGGTGTAGGAAGAATAGCAGAGATATATTTGTTTAGGAGATGTGTTTGAGTTTCATGGAAAATTCCACCCCATCTTAGCAGCACTGCCCATTACAAAATACGCCCCCTTTTGTAGGCATCCGCCCCTCACACACGCACATCATGATGACATCCGCCCCTTGCAGAGTTGCACTAGCAATGGGAGCGTGTGGCACAATGTCGGCTATTGTGCGCAGGCGCCATCTACAGCTGATCGTAAATTATGTAAATGTTTGGAAGCTTTCGCGGCTCCGTACTGCGCAAGCGCTGCGCATGCGCAGTACCGGGCGGGTATTATTGGACAGGGAGCTTTTTTCGACAAGACACCGGGACAAGATCATCCAGTGCCCAGGGAAAATATGCCAAATTGTGCCCCCCCTTCATTATGTGTGAGCTAATGAGGAAGGGGAGAGAGAGCACAGCCCATACCTCCTCCTTGCACTCCTCCTCCTCTTCCTCTCCTTGCAGCTTCCAGAGCTGGGTTGACAGAAGTAGTGATACCACTGTCACTACTCCGTCAGCCTTGTAGTAGTAGAAGGAACTTGCAGCACCCCCAACACTACACTACACGCTGCGCCCAGGGCATCCGTCCCTTCTGCCCACCCCTTGTCCCGGCCCTGTGTGCATTATATGGTTCTCTATCATACGGGGGGGGGGGGGGGGGACTTGTATTTGTGTTTGCATGTGTGTTCTTTAGGTAAAACACCCTTGCACATGTGCATTTTGGTTTGTTGTAACATTACGAAAAAAGGGCAAAAATAAATATCTTTAAAAAAAAAAAAAGAAAAAAAAAAAAAGGTGTTATAAAAACATCCAACATGTTTCAGTGACCAAACCACACCCATTTTATCAAGGCTGCAACACAAGATAAAACTTGACTCAGTGGAAACACTGACCACAAAGATCTATATTAGGCCGGAGTTAAACTCCATTTGTGGAACGACAATGTAAATAGTGGCTCATTATTGAATAAGTTGAACAGTTGTTATTATTCAAGGAAAGTCACAGGACTACAATCTAAGCAACAGCAGACTGAGAGTCATAGTCATTGGGGGAAGGTTAAATTTGTAGGTAAAACCTTTAAATACACGCACAGTAGTCACTACCAGATGTTTTAATGGAAACACACACTGCTCACAGTATCAAGTCTAAGGTTTGAAGAGAAATGTAATAAAATTACTTTCTGCCACACCCAGACAGGAATGTAACAGTTTTATAAAACACTTCATCCCCGGAAGTATTTACTCACTTCCTGACCAGGCCATTTTTTTCCAAAACGGGACTGCGTTACTTTAACTGACAATTGCACGGTCGTGTGACGCTGTATCCAAATAAAATGTATGTCCTTTTTTTCCCCACAAACAGAGTTTTCTTTCGTGGTATTTGATCACCTCTGCGTTTTTTTTAATTCTTTGCACTATAAACATAAAAAGACCGACAATTTTTCAAAAAAATTTTTTTATATACTTTCTGCTAGAATACATATTCAAATAAAAATAAAAAATGTAAAAAAAAAAAAATATATTCATCAGTTTAGGCCAATATGTATTCTGCTACACCAGGGGTCTCAAACTGGTGGCCCTCCAGGTGTTGCAAAACTACAAGTCCTATCATGCCTCTGCCTGTGGGAGTCATGCTTGTAACTGTCAGCCTTGCAATGCCTCATGGGACATGTAGTTTTGCAACAGCTGGAGGTCCACCAGTTTGAGACCCCTGTGCTACACGTTTGTGGTTAAAAAAAAATCCCAATAGGCGTATACTGATTGCTTTGCGCAAAATTTAGAGCGTCTACAAAATAGGGGATAGATTTAGAGACTTTAATTTTTTTTATTGCTTTTACTGGTAATGGTGGGGATTTTCGATTTTTAGCGGGACTGCGACGGACAAATCTGACCCCAAGTGACACTTTTTGGGGACCAGTGACACCGATACAGTAATCAGTGCTAAAAAAATGCACTGTCACTGTACTAATGATACTGTCAGGGAAGGGGTTAACACTAGAGGGCGACCAAAGGATTAACGGTGTTCCCTCAGTGTGTGTTTTAAGTGTGTGGGGGGATGGGCTCACTGAGACAACACAGAGATCGCTGTTCCTGATTACTAGGAACAGACAATCTCAGTGTTGTCCCCTGTCAGAACGGGGATCCGCCTTGTTTACATAGGCAGATCCCCGTTCTGCCTCTCTGTGGAGCGTTCGCGGGTGGCCGGCAAGCATCGAGTCCGCAGGACCCACGCGCGCGCTCCCCCGGCGTGCAGCGCGCCCGCAGTATCTCATGCACGAAACAAGGCACAGGTCCGTTATTTCGCGCAATAGAGCCGCCCTACCACAGTATATATATGCGGTGGGCGGTCTTTAAGTGGTTAAAGAAGCAAAAAGTGCTTTAATCTCTGATTAGAGAAATCCGAGAGACAACTTATTATTACATTTTTAAGGAAAATAATTAAGTTTTAAAAAAAATAAAAAAATTGTTACAAAAATAAAAATACAAACCGGCAATTAGCAAGAGTAAAAAAAATAGATTGAAGAAAAAACTAATTATCAAAGTTTGCCTGATCTTTGGTCCTGTTTGCTTGCCAAGTAGTCTGATATTTCAGAGTCACCGACTCTTACTAATGACACTTAGCATTCCTTCATTGTTCCAATGGTAAGTGAGCGCTACAGAGCTGCATGTAAATCTACCGTACGTTTCCAAATAACAAGGTTTCGAAATCCAACCACCAACAGAATATTGAACAGAACGAAATTTATGATTTGTTAGAGACCAAATATATAAGATACATACTGTATTTCTCCTAGAAGGTGCCAATGAATCTTTTTAACTTTCTGGAGTGTTTGGGGTTTGTCTGGCATATTCCCATACATTAGCGTTAGCACTTTTTATAGATGTAACTCCATTACAGTAGGAGTTATGGAATGGGAGTACAGTTGAAAGCATGAGATGTAACATTCAGTTTTAGTTTAGATCAGGGGTCTCCAAACTTCCTAAAAACAAAAGGGCCAGTTTCCTGCCTTCCAGACTTTAGGAGGGCCGGGCTGTGGCCAATTGTAACAGAAAATGCCCCAGCATTGATAGGAGTCTACAATGTCTCAGGCCTGGTGCTCAGTGGGATTTAAAAAAATGTTATTAGTAAGAGGAACAGTGTACCATTGTTGGTGTTAGTGGGAGGAGTAGTGCCCCATCACTGGTGTCAGTGGAAGAAAAAAAGTGTTCCGTCATTGGTGTCTATGGGAGAAATAGTGCCCTATCCTTGCTGTCAGTGGGAGGAATAGTGCCCCACTGTTGGTGTCAGTGAAAGCAATGGTGCCCCATTATTGGTGTCAGTAGGAGAAATAGTGCCTCAAGGGCCAGACAAAGGCAAGCAAAGGGCCACATCCGGCCCTCGGGCCGCAGTTTGGAGACCACTGGTTTAGATCATGTCAGACTTACAGATGTGTATTGCGTCTAGACTGTTTATGACATGTTTACAACAGCTTTTTTTTTATTAAGCCCATGAAAGTGATACTAAAGTCTTTTTTTCCATGTCGGTGAGTCTTAAGCTGGAAAGGTTTTCTTTTCTCAATTTGTACCTCCCTGGCTGCCTATCACAGACATGAGTTTTAAATTTGACCATACATGTTATAGACTTGTGCATTTTGGGGAAAGGGAGGCTGGTGCTGCGATAAGCAAGGCTCCCCCTCCTTCACACCACACAGTTTGACTTTTGTAACACCTTTTTATCATCCAAAGCAGTTTTAAATAGTATTTCCTATTAAATGTGGACTCTAATGAGCAGGACCCCCATACTGCTGTTCACCCATTAGATATACTCTCTAATGAGCAGGACCCTCATACCTTCTGTTTCCTACTAGATTGTAAGCTGTAATGGAGCAGGACCCAAATACCTTTTGTTTCCTACTACTGTAGATTGTAAGCTGTAATGGAGCAGGACGCCTCATACCATCTTTTCCCTACTAGATTAAGGTGACCAGATTTTTTAAATGAAATCTGGGGACATTTTTTTTTTACTAGTAATGGCGGCAATCAGCGACCCTCTCCCCATCGCCGCCCGCCTCACAGCCTGTCAAGTCTTACTCTCCGGGCCCCGGCTACTACTGGGTGGGCAGCGGAGGAAGATCACTCCACCAGGGAAGGCAAGGACATAAGCAGGCAGACGGCTGGCCAGGACTTGAGCCAAGGCAGAAGAACATGCGAGCGGAGCTGAATGGGCATGCACCCGAAACTGAAGAAATGGTCCCTCCACTCCTACCAGCACATGATCATTAGAAAGGGGCACAGATAATGGAAAAAAAATACACCCCCCCTAAGCTAGTAGGAGTGGCGGAGAGGGGGGGGTGTAATTCAGATTTTTTTTTTTTTTTAATTCTGCACTGACTGTCTTTGAAATTGCCCCAGCCCCTGTTAAAATCCAATCCGGGGACAAAACTGGGGACAGACTTGGTCCGGGGACAGTGTCCTTAATCCGGGGACTGTCCCCTGGAACCGGGGATGTCTGGTCACACTATATTAGATTGTAACCTGTAATGGAGCAGGACCCTTATACCTCCTGGAAAGTTTACACTGCAGACCCAGCTAGATCTGTCAGTTGTTTGGGTACTCAAAGTTCATTTGTTTCAGGTGGAGGGGCCAGGTTATCCATCTGCCTCAAAACAACACTGATAAGTTCTAATTGAGCCCAGAGATTTTTTGACCAAAAGCTAAGATTCAAACTCTGACAGGTATGGGAGGATTTCAGAAAACAACTTGGTTAGGATAAAAGATATTGGAAAGCAGTCGCTCACATCCTAGAAAATGGCAAAATAACGTAGGGATCCTGCCTTAGGCTGAAGTGTCCCTAGCTAAATTAAGTGTTTGAAGCTCGTCTGTAGTGATGAGCCGAACACCCCCGGGTTCGGTTCGCACCAGAACCCGCGAACGGACCGAAAGTTTGTACGAACATTAGAACCCTATTAAATACAATGGATGCGAACGTTCGAATTCTAAAGTGCTAATTATAACAACTATTATGCATGTTATTGTCCTAAAAAGGGTTTGGGAACCCGGGTTGTGCACCAGGGGACATGTATCAATGCAAAAAGAAGTTTTAAAAACGGTCGTTTTTCGGGAGCAGTCATTTTAATGATGCATAAAGTGAAAAAAAAAAAAGTCAAATATTCCTTTAAATATCGTACCTGGGGGGTGTCTAAAGTATGCCTGTGAAGTGCCACGTGTTTCCCGTGTTTAGAACTGTCCCTGCACAAAATGACACTTCTAAAGGAAAAAAAAAGCCATTTAAAACTGCTTGCGGCTTTAATGTAATGTCTGCTCCCGGTAATATGGATGAAAATCTTTAAGAAAAATGGCATAGCTACCCCATGACCCCCCCCCTACCCCAGCCCATTACCAGCCCCTTTGGGTCTTGTATGGATATTAAGGGGAACCCCGCACATAAAATAAAAAAGGCCCTATATACTCTGAACAGCCGTATACAGGCGGTGCATACAAGACAGGGACTGTAGGTTTGTTCTTATGTAGAATCTGTTTGTAATTTTGAACAGGTACATTGTTTAAGTGTAGCTCCAGCCCAAAAATCTATTTTTAAACTTTTTGGAAAACATAGGTAAGGGTTATCACCCCTGTAACATTTGTTTTGCTGTCTGTGCCCCTGTTCAGAACATTTCACCTCACTTTCCGTCCCAATGACAACTGTTTTTGAAATGTGGTGTTTTTCTTGAAACAAGGATTGCTGATAAAGCATCAGTACAGAGGAGACACCTTTCTCCCATATTAATTCTTACAGGAGAGAATTTTCCTTCCAAGGGGTAGATTTCCTCTCACTTCCTGTTGTCTTCTTGCGTTTGCAAGTAGGAGTCGTTTGTAAGTTGGATGTTTGAAAGTAGGGACCTGCCGTATATACTCTGCAGAAATAGGCCCCTTAGTTGTTGGTGTTGGCACAACACTGTAAGCACTCACAGTTACTCTTGGTTGGTGCTGGAACGCCCTGCTGTCAACTATTATATCAGGAATTTTAATTACATATAATTGTTGAACAGTGGTAGTAAAAATTGGGCCTTTGATGGTGGTGCTGGTGCCACAACACTGTAAGCCCTCAGAGTTACTCTTGGTGGGTGCAGGAATGGGCCCTGCTGTGAATTATTAGATCAAGAATTGTAATTACATGCCCCTTTTGAACAGGGGCTGAAAAATTGGGCCTTTCGTGGTGGTGGTGGTGTTGGCGTTGCCACAACACTGTAAGCCCTCAGAGTTACTCTTGGTGGGTGCAGCAATGGGCCCTGCTGTGAATTATTAGATCAAGAATTGTAATTACATGCCCCTGTTGAACAGGGGCTGAAAAATTGGGCCTTAGGCACTGGTGCCACAACACTCCAACCCCTCACAGATACTGTACTTGGAGCACAGCAATGAGCCCTATGGCAAATTATTGCTAAAAAAATTGTAATTACACGCCCCTGTAAAACAGGGGCTGAAAAATTGGGCCTTAGCCACTGGTGGCGGCACCCATAAACAAAAATGATCTTCCAAGCTATCATCATCAATCGTATCATTGAGGACTCGGAGGAGGAGGATAGCCAGTCAACATAACAGCACAGGCACTCAGCATCAGCATCAGTCTTGAAGGGATGTGACATGTTAAAATCAATTAGTCTGTTATATCAGCATCAGGTGTGTGGTAGCTGGTGGTGATCCAAGACTGGTTCATCTTGATGAAAGTCAGTCGATCAACCGAGTCGGTGGACAGGCGCACCCTGTGATCTGTGACAAATCCTCCAGCAGCACTGAATGTGCGTTCCGAAAGAACGCTGGATGCAGGACAGGCCAGTAGCTCAATTGCATACTGTGCAAGCTCTGGCCAGTGATCCATCCTCAAGACCCAGTAAGCCAGAGGATTTTCGGTGGGGAAGGTGTCCAAGTCTGACCTTGCCCCTAGATATTCCTGCACCATGTTTATCAGACGCTGGCGATGGTTGCTGGAACCGATCATACTTTGGGGCTGCGGACTAAAGAATTGTCTGAACGCATCGGTCAGACGGCCACCTTCCCCACCGCTCCTTCTTTGACTGGCCGAAGCCTCAGCAACTCGTTGTCCAGGACCAGGAGTTTGTAACCTCCCAGTCTCTGGGAACGCGTTGCACAGACCTTTCTGCAAGGCCTCCCGGAGTTGTCTCATCCTCTGCTCCCTCTGCGACGGTAACATAAGGTCCGCAACCTTACCCTTGTACCGTGGATCAAGGAGAGTGGCCAGCCAGTAATGGTCCCTCTCCTTGATCCGAAGAATACGAGGATCCTTCCGCAGACTTTGCAGGATCAGGGAGGCCATGCAGCGTAGGTTTGCTGAGGCATTCGCTCCGGAGTCCTCTGGGTCACTAAGGACGACATGATCCGCAGCCACCTCCTCCCAGCCATGTACAAGTCCACTGGTTTCTTGGGACTGTAAATCATCCCTAAAAGACTGCTGCTGATGATGCTGAGTGCCAGCCTCCACCTCCATGCTGACACAATCCTCCTCCTCCTCCTCCTCCTCCTCCTCTTCCTGTGCGATGGGTGGGACAGAAGGAACACTGTCTGGGTAAAGGGGGCCTTGAGAGGCAAGGAAGTCCTCCTCTTCCTGCCTCTGTTCTGCCTCAAGTGCCCTGTCCATTATTCCACGCAGCGTGTGCTCCAACAGGTGGACAAGAGGTACAGTGTCACTGAAGCATGCACTGTCACTGCTCACCATCCTCGTGGCCTCCTCAAATGGTGCCAGGACAGTGCATGCATCCCTGATCATGCCCCACTGGCATGGAGAAAAAAAACCAAGCTCCCCTGACCCTGTCCTGGTGCCGTAGTCGCACAGGTACTCATTGATGGCCCTCTGCTGCGTGTGCAGCCGCTGCAGCATGGCCAACGTTGAGTTCCACCTGGTGGGCATGTCACATATAAGGCGGTTCTTGGGCAGGTTCAACTCCTTTTGCAGCTCAGCCAGGCGAGCACTGGCATTATAAGATCTGCGGAAATGCACACAGACTTTCCTGGCCTGCCTCAGGACATCCTGTAAGCCCGGGTACCTGCCCAAGAACCGCTGCACCACCAGGTTAAGGACGTGAGCCACACAGGGCACATGGGTCAGTTGTCCCTGTCGGAGGGCGGAGAGGAGGTTGGTGCCATTGTCGCAAACCACCATTCCTGGCTTAAGCTGGCGTGGCGTCAACCACCTCTCGGCCTGGCCCTGCAGAGCAGACAGGACCTCTGCCCCAGTGTGGCTTCTGTCCCCCAAACACACCAGCGCAAGCACGGCATGGCATCTTTTTGCCTGCGTACTTGCGTAGCCCCTTGAACGCCTACGGAGCACCGCTGGTTCCGAGGACAAACCACAGGAAGAGGCCATGGAGGAAGAAGAAGAGGAGGGGGTGGAGGAGAGAGGTGTGTCACAACCAGTAGTAGCATTTTGGAGGCGTGGCGGTGGAACAACCTCCAACACTACTGCACCTTGTCCTGCATCCTTCCCAGCTGCCAAAAGAGTGACCCAATGGGCCGTGAAAGAAAGGTAACGTCCCTGTCCATGCCTGCTGGACCATGAGTCAGCGGTAATATGCACCTTACCGCTGACCGCCCTGTCCAGCGAGGCCAAGACATTGCCTTCCACATGCCGGTAGAGAGCCGGAATAGCCTTCCGTGAGAAAAAGTGGCGTTTGGGAACCTGCCACTGAGGAACCGCACATTGCACAAACTCACGGAAGGGGGCCGAGTCTACCAACTGAAAAGGCAGCAGTTGAAGCGCTAGCAATTTAGCCAAGCTAGCATTCAACCGCTGGGCATGTGGATGGCTGGGAGTGAACTTCTTTCGACGGTCCAGCAGCTGGGGCAGGGAAATTTGCCTGCTAGAATCGGACGTCGGTGTACTGCTAGCAGAGTGGCCGCAAGTACTTGGCTGTGACACACCTAATTCTACACCTTCATTCCTCTCAGTGCATGTTTCAGAGAGGACTGAAGTTATAGTGGGGTTGGAGATCCCAGCTGATGCGGTGCAAGGAGAGGTCCGCTTTGTTCTTTGGTGTGGGTCTTTGAGGTAGGCTTGCCAACGAGCTGCATGGCAGGTCAACATATGTCTGGTCAGGCATGTGGTACCCAAGCGGCTGATGTTTTGGCCATGCGATATACGCTTCAGACATATGTTGCAAACAGCAGCTGTGCGATCTGATGCACTAGCCTCAAAAAAGGCCCACACCAAAGAACTTTTTGAATGACGGGCAGAGGCAGCGCCCTGCACAGGCGGAGCTCTGCGGTGTGATTCCGTCGGTGTACTGCCCTTGCGCTGGCCACCAAAGGGCATTCTGCCTCGTTGGAGATGTGCCTCCTCCTCATCCTCCTCCCCCTCCTCTCTCCTATTAGGCACCCACGTGGAGTCAGTGACATCATCCCCTCCCTCCTCATCACTGGAGCCAATCTGGCAGTATGCTGCAGCTGCTGGAACATGACTGCCAGATTGGTGTCCTTCTTGAGCATCCCCTCTGTCTGCTCTCACGCTACTGCCTTCCTGTAGCTGGGTTTCATCATCAGACCCTTCGAAACGCTGGGCATCCTCCTGGAGCATGTACCCAACACTGTGCTCAAACAGTTCGGGGGACTCCTCAGGAAGAGGACATGGTGGGTCTAGGGAAGGAGTGACTGATGATGAGTCTGACATTGATACCAGGGAAGAGGACGCTTTGGCAGCTGCTTTGCCAGTACCCTGAGCCTGGGTGAGAGAGGAGGAGGAGGAGGGCTTGGTCATCCACTCTACCAAGTCTTCGGCATGATGTGGGTCAACATGTCCAGCTGCCGAAAAGAAGGACAAGCGTGTCCCATGGCCATGTGCTGATGACAATGCACCGCGTCCACGACCAGCACTGTTGCCCCCAGATACAGAGCCTGCTTGCCCTCTTTTATTGCCTCCTGACTGTCTGCCTCTCCTTGTTTGCCTTCCAGACATTCTAATAGATGGCCTGCAGGGAGATGGGAAAAAAGCAATAAGGGCTACCTTCAGGTGTCCTTCTCTGTCCCTTTACTTAAAGGAGTAGTAAAGTTACATGGTTTTTCACCTTAATGCATCCTATGCATTAAGGTGAAAAAACATTCGACAATACCGCCCCCCCCGAGCCCCCGTTTTTCTTACCTGGCCCCTCGAAAGTCCCATGCTCGTCCCCGTCATCCTCTTCGTTTTTCTGCCTGGCCGCCGATTGGCTACACTGGATAGATTGAAAGCAGCGCAGCCATTGGCTGGCGCTGCTGTCAATCACATCCAATGACGCGGCACGCCGGGGGGCGGGGCCGAGTGATACAGTCGGCGGCTATGGCCGCCGCTGTATCACGGGAGCGCGCCCGCAATCACTCCACACCATGCGAGCTCACTCGCATTAAGGTGTGGAGTCCTTGCAGGGAGGAGCCAAGACAGCCGCCGAGGGACCCCAGAAGACCAGGATCGGGGCCACTGTGTGCAAAACGAGCTGCACAGTGGAGGTAAGTATAACATGTTTGTTATTTTTAAGCAAAAAAAAAAAAGCTTTAGTGCTCCTTTAAGGATTTCTAAATATGGTTGAGGATGATTGCTTTTGCACAGAATAGCACAACGACAATTTCCCTGACTGTCCAAAAAACAAGGATTTCAAAGATGGTTGATGAGGAATGCTTTAGCACACTATAGCACAAGGAGAATTTCCCTCACTGTCCTTCCCTGTCCCTAGAAACAAGGATTATCACAGTGAAAGAAACTGACACTCTTCCTACCTATAGTTTTGTCCCTAGAAAAAATGTTTTTTTAAAGCACACTATAGCACAAGGAGAATTTCCCTCACTGTCCTTCCCTGTCCCTAGAAACAAGGATTCGCACAGTAAAACACACTGACACTCTCCCTACCTATCCTTCTCTTTCCCTAAACTAAAGGAATCCAGGTTAAGCAAGAAAAAATAAATGTCACTGTCCCTGCCTATGCTTCTCTTTCCCTGCTCCGGAACACACTACACTAGGCCGCCGTGCTGGCGGCCTTTTATAGTGTGGGGCGTGTACTAAACACCCTCAGCAATAATTGGCCACAGGCATCCTGCCTGTGGCCAATCATTGCTCTCCTCGCTGCCGGCGCTGTGATTGGCCAAGCATGCGGGGTCACAGTGCATGCTTGGCCAATCACAGCGCCTGGATGACACTGCGATGGCGTAGTGCATTGTGGGCCGTTCGCGTCACTCGAATTAGGCGCGAACGGCCCAAATCGTTCGATCTTCGTCGAACGATCGAACAGCCGATGTTCGAGTCGAACGTATGTTCGACTCAAACACCGAGCTCATCCCTACTCGTCTGTAACCAGTCTGAACTTTGTTTAAATTTACTGTTCTCACTAGGTTTCTCTAAGCTCGGGACGTTGATTAGTTGTCTCCAGTACTTTTGAAAAGTAACAATGTATGGGTGATGAATATGTATCTGCCTTAGCCATTTACTGAGGATTTTAGTTGAGTGATGTGAGCTGAGAGGAGAAATATTTCAAACAATCATCTAGAATAGTCTTCTGTCCCAGGCTTTTCCTGGGTGAGGATGCAACTTTGAAGAGGTTTTTTTCTCTTGCGCCTTGCTCCAACTGGAAGCATGTGCTATAGCTCTGCTGGAGGGCATAATCAGGAAGAGCTAGAATAAGGGATGGCTACCTGTATAGTGCATCTCTAGACAAATCAGAAGATGACCATCTGTATGGAAAAAGAAGGTGGCTACTTGTATGAAATGTCTTTAAAAGAACCAGGAAGAGGTCTACCGGTATGGAACTCCTTTGGGGAGATCCACTATGGAATATGGAAAAACTTATATGTTTAGCGCCCTGCTCCTGTTGAGTAGGCGCTATATGTAAAATTTAGTTGTCTGAGATGTAGTTTAGCTCAGAAGGATTATGCTAAATTGTTGGCTCTGTTTCAGTCCAGCTGGGTTGCACGTTTTTCCACTTGACAGTAGGTGTCACTGTCACCACAGGTCAAGGTTGGAAATGCAACAGGTTGGATGTATTGGGTATTCCTTTCCCATAAGTGGCTCAGGGGGCGTGGTCAACCCGCTGTGTATTTTGCGGAGGGGTACTTAATGGACAGAGACCGCGCTATCGGGGTTCGTTTGCCGGATCCTGAGCTGAGGGCCCTCCTGGCCTCAGGGAAGTGCGAGCCATTCTGGGCCTCGGGGCCTGCTGGCCCGAGGCTCTGCAACTGAGAGTAGGCCGAGGAGCTCCTGGGGCCTACTAGTTCAGGGATGGTCCTACGCGTTCTTGCCTGCAGGAAGAAGCGTAACAATTGGGGACTCAATTGAAGAACGCATCCTGGCCAATTTACCTCACGGTGCTGCCGGCTGGCTGAAAGATTCTGGCACAGTGAGCTGTGTACTTTCTGAAGGAACTTTTGCAAAGTGTCAGTGTGGTTGCACGATCTTGTGGCAGAAGATTGTGAAACGACTTGACAGCACTGATCAAGTCTGTGGCAGAGACTTTGAGCGAGCTTCGCACCGGTTGCTAGGCCAGTGAGAGTAGGCCTATCCGGTGGTTGCTGAATCCAGTGTGGAACCGATTTGTCCTCTGGATCTAAGATTGTGCCTGATGCACAAAGCAAGGTACCTGAACCTCCCCTATCCCTCTACCCCTCTGTTGGAACTGTTTAATAAAACTCTTGAAGAAAAAGAGACCAAGTGTTGGTATGGACATTAATGGAAGCTCTTCAAGAGGGACCCCTAAGACGAGTGTGGTGAACAGAAAGGTAACGGCAGGCCCAAATCTTAAAGCGGTCCCTTCGGGGGTATTGCTACATATGGAACATCTATAACAGCGATTCTCAAACTGTGTGCCGCGTGAGATTTTCAGGTGTGCCATTGGAGTTTTGAAAAATATTTAAAAACTTCCAGTCTTTTGAAACCTTGAACATATCGAAAAAAAATTTATGGTAAATCAATGTTGCAAAAGTTAAAAAAAGTAACATATATAAAAAATGCAATCTCTGTCAAACTCTCATTCATTGGTTCATTTTGTAACAAGAGACTTGTGCTAGATCTCAGGAGAACTCGATCACTCTAATTATATTATAATAATAGAGACCGCTCCGTTTGTTTGTTCTGCTTGTCAACTTTAGAGCCCCGCTTCAATCTGATTTGCTCTCGAAAGCAGGCACATCCTTCACAATAAATTGTAAATTAAATATATATGTAAAAATAAATACGTTCTTCACCACAAAAATTGTTAAAACTTTTCTTCAGGTGTGCCGTTAATTTTTTTTTAGATCTTTTTGGTGCGCCGCAAGACAAAAAGCATTGATAAACACTTACCTATAGGGAAATTGACTGTGAAAGTTGACTACCTGTACAAAGTATCTTATAACAAACAAGAAGACGGCTGGCTACCTGTTTGAAACTTCTTTGGGGAAACCCACTATGGAAGTTGGCTACCTATATGGAGCGTCTGTGGGAAAATCTATAGTGGAAGATGACTAACTGTATGGAGCATCTTTGAAAGAATCCAGAAGGTGCCTACCTGTATGGAGCATCCTAAAAGAACCAGGAAGATGTCTACCTGTTTGGAAAACCTTTGGGGAAATCTACGATGGAAGATGGCCATTTGTATTAAGAATCTTTGGGAAAATTTACTATGAAAGATGACTACCATATATCAGGGGTCCTCAAACTATGGCCCTCCAGTTGTTCAGGAACTACAATTCCCATCATTCCTAGTCATGTCTGTGAATGTCAGAGTTTTTACAATGCCTCATGGGATGTGTAGTTCCGCAACAGTTGGAGGGCCATAGTCTGAAAATCCGTGACCTATATGAAGTATCTTATAAGAAACAAGAAGATGGCTGGCTACCTGTTTAAAACTTCTTTGGGGAACCCTCTATGGAAGATGGCTACCTGTATGGAGCATCTGTGGGAAAATGTATAATGGAAGGTGACCAACTGTATGAAGCTTCTTTAAAGAATCCAGAAGGGGGCTACCTGTATGGAGCATCTTAAAAGAACCTGGACGATGGCTACCTGTTTGGAACACCATTCTCTATTGAGAATCTTTGGGGAAATTTACTCTGAAAGATGACCACCTGTATAGAGTACTGTTTCTCAACCCTTATTCAGCCAAGGCACCCTTTAAAAGTATAGACAATCTCAAAGGCATCCCATTCTAAAATGTAAAAAACTATTCTAATAGCTTTACACAATACACCAACTTCCACACGTAGGACACCCAACGTTAAAGGGGATTTATTCTTCCAAAGCAAATACACTTTTGCACACTGGTAATGACTAAGTATTCCCATGTTTCACTTCTCCCTCAATTAGCCAACGTCTCCCCAGTGCTCAGGGACAGGGGCACAAGAGGGTTAAACAAGGATGTTGTGGAGGCAACAGACATTCTGCTTATTAACTGATGATGTAATTGGTTAAGATACCAGTGTCTAGAAAGTCGTAATGGTACATGTAACGGCACCCCAAGTATGAAAGGGGTTAACGCCGTTTAGGATATTCCCTCTCTGGACACACATCTACTGCCGATCCTCCACAGTCAGGTGACCGCTTCCCATAGGATTAATCCCTCCAAACATATGAGACAAACACTCTGTATGAAGTTTCCAACTGGACTGACAATCTTTAATGAGAGCAGGCTCTTTTTATACACCAAAATAATACTGCATTAATCTAAATGAACAATGGTCCAACTCCACCCACAACATCACACAATGGTTACATAACGAGCTCCCAATACACATATTCTGACATATCTTAGCTAATCCCTTTACATCTTAAATGACTATGCATGACCTTTATATTCACCAGACTGTCTGTCTGCTTTACCATACACACAAGTACAGAGTTAATTATCACTATTCACAATGAAAGGATCTGTAGCATAGTTGAGATTCATTAACATTACACAAGCAGACAGGTGACACATCAGCATCTCCTAATTAACTTGTTGAGTTCAGAATCAAACAACCAGTACATTTTGTGGATTAATATTACTATCCAAATTTAAAGCAATCCAAGACATTCTTAATGTCCATTATTTCCTGGCTCACCCTGTGCCCAAAGTGACCCCTGTCACAGTACATAATGAATCTCTGTGGCTTTGTGTAACTAAAAGTGCAGGCTTGACCCACCTGCTGGTTTGTATACAATGTTTGATACATTTTTAAAGGCATTTTGCCAAGGCACCCCTGAAGAAACCTGGGCTCCCTGGTTGAAAAATGCTGGTATAGAGCATCTTTGGAAAAATCTGCTAGGCTGATGGGTATCCTGGAAAGCTTGAGAGAAGCTGCTGCCAGTTGACATTGCATGGAGACATCAGAAGGCTAAAAATAAAAGGCTAAAGTGACTGCCACCCAAAGGTTAGTTTTACCTCACGATAAGCCAAAGTTGCACCCCGAGATGTTAAACCGCCAAGGTGGGAGGAGTGCTTTAGTGTCAAAGTCATCTCTTGTTTCTAAGGCCATCTCTGGTCCACCCTGGACTGTAGTGCCAGTAGATAAATGATGATGGATGCATCAAAAATTCAAGCCTTAATTGGTAGTATTTAGTCATTTTAATTTCATTTCAATATTGTTTTTTTTTTTCCTCTAAAAGATCTGAGCTGTTCTGTAATGTCCCCAGTGAGGCACAAAGACAAACTCAGCTTTTTTCCCCCCAATAAGATGCGTTTGATGTGCCAGGGGATAGTTTGCTTTATAAATAATATGATAATAAAACTTTTCATTAAAGAGAAATGAGCTGGGACACAGCAATTAGGTAAAGTAACACATTTACGCCAAGTCTGTCAGGTCTAGATTAACGGTACAATATAATTCACTTAGAGTGCGGCCATTTTGAATAATTACCTTCAGTGTTTGTTCAAAGCTCCTGACTCCTTATAACTTTTGGCTAAAGGAGTTGGAGATATATTAAAAATGATGCCAAAACGAATTAATTTTTCATTGCTGATTAGGGTACTAATAATCAGTTATTTCACCCAAGATTCACCCAACTTTTACCCAATATTCACACATTTTTTGAGTGGAAACTTAGATGAAAAATGTGTGACTCTTGCACAAAAACATCAATGAAATAGACCCTTTAGTATTAAATGCATTTCTTTATCGTACATCACGGGACACAGAGCACCATAGTAATAACTATAGGTGAATGGACACTGGCACACTCAAAAGACAGGAAGTCCCCCTCCCTATATAACCCCTCCCATACAGGGAGTACCTCAGTTTTTTTCCCCAGTGTCTAAGGTGTTGGTCACGGTTAATGAAGTGCTAAGAAGAGCTCCACAGGTGATCCTGGATAGGATCAAGAGGGGCTATGCAATCGGATCCAAAGAGCCAGAATCAAAAAAGGCTAAACGAATGGTACCCGAGCCTCGAAACGGAACAACGAGTTTTTTTCCTGTAATGCTTCTCGCTTAGAGCTGGACCTTGGGACCCATCGCCTTGGTCACATTTCCATACCACAGGTTTGTTCTGGCAGAGTGCTGTACAGGTCCAAGGGAGTGGACCGTATATACAAAGGTGACCCGGTCCTTGAAGGTCTGTCATGACAAAGCTCACCGTGATGAGTGAAGATTGGACTCCTGTTATCTACAAAGTCCTGCAGCGAGGAATAGTAAGTCTGCATTTGTTTGCAGTTTCTCTTTTTAAAAAAAAGAGAGAGATCTGACTGTCTGTTTTTCCCAGTGGCCACTGGGAGCAGTGTGCTGTTCATGCTATGTGCTCTTACTCATGCGGGCTGCTGTTTCTTCTCCAGCCACTAGAGATCGCAGGTTCGCTCAAGTCTAGCCTATTTTTTTATTTAGCCAGGAAGAGGAAGGGCGGCCATGCCATGTGGGGACAGGTTCAGATAGGCCTTGGAGACAGAACCGCGGCCTGTGAGTGTGCGAGTACTTGTTAGGGGAACTGGGTGCAGACAAGTCATGATTACGTGCTGCATATTTTCTGCCTGTCCGAGGGGCATGTACATCTTTAAGTAGATACACCCCTGGATGATTAGCAGTTCACTTTAAAAGTGTTATCTGCTTGTAGGCAGAAACAGCATAATATACGTGCTTGCAAATTTCTTGCTTAATTGCATGTTTCAAAGTACATGTATGGAAATACATGAGCATGGGTGCGTTTTAGGAAGCTGTATCTCCAATATAGTGCATATGTGCTTGGTATCCTGCAGGTCTGAGTATGGGACCAACTGCAGTTGAGCAGGTGCTTTCTTACAAACTAGCCAAAACACACGACTGCTGGAACGTACAGTTGCTGGAATGCTGGAGCACGCAGTTGCTAAAACGCACAGTCGCTGAAACGCACAGATGCTGAAAAACACGGTTGCTAAAGATAACTGTTTTTACCAGTTCACATGTTTGCATAAATATACATGATCATGTAAAAACAAACGTGTATTGTTGATCACATAAAAACACGTGATTGCATAAGGTGACAGGATCACTTAAGGATACATGGTCACATAAAGATGCAGGTTTATGTTGGTATAGATATACATGGTTTTTACATAGTTGCATAAAAATGCTTGATCACATAAAGATGCTTAATCGCATAAGGATGCTTGATCGCACAAAGGTGCTTGATCGCACGGAGAGGCTCGATCGCACAATGATGCTTGATCGCACGAGGGTGCTTGATCACACAAGGGTGCTTGGTCGCACAGAGAGGTTTGATTGCATAAAGATGCATGATCGCCTAAAGATGCATGGTTGCATAATGAGGCATGTTAGTACATGTTTACTTAAATATACATGATTCCTCATGATCGCATAGCAATACATGTCTGCATAGATACGGGTTGCGTAATGTTGCATAAACACGTTTTATAAACGCATGCTTGCTTTGCAAAGATGCTTGTTCCATGGCACACGTGCTACATGTATGTGTGTGTACAGCGCACACTTTTCATATTTGCTTAAAAGCATATTTGTATGGACTCATGCTTCCATGAATGCACACTTCCATAGAGGCATATTGCTTTAACACATGCTGCATACATTAAAGCTGCATACGTATGTACTTGTTTTTTCTGGAACTATTTACCTATGTGTTTATTTGCATAGGACTACAGTAGTGCCTGAGGGCCTCCTTATTAAGTGGTGCCCCCGCTCGATCGAGGTGAGGGGAAGACTTGTGGTTTTCAGGGGATGGCAAGAAGAGATCCTTGATGGATGGGTCATCTCTGTGGTAGCCCTAGGCTACTCCCCAAAGACCCAATGAAAAGAAGGTCTTCATTTCTGGCGCTAGACCGATTGATGTATCAGGGTGTAATCATAGGGAGCCCCTCAGAAGAGCAGGATATGTGGTTTTATTCAAATCTCTTCACGGTACCGAAACCGATTAGAGATGTCAGACCATTTAGATCTCAAAGATCTGAATCGGTCCCTAAACATCCGCTCCTTTCGCATGGAGTCAATCCGGACAGTCGTTTCCACCTTGCGGGGAGGAGACTTTCTAGACATCAATAGACATCAAAGATGCATATATGTGTCTTGCGGTAAGGCACCGCCACTTTCAGTTTGTGGCCTTGCCCTTCGGGTTGGCCACCGCTCCCCGAGTGTTTACAAAGGTTCTGGACCCGCCGTTGGCGAAACTAAGGGCTCAGGGTATAGCAGTAATGACATATCTGAACGACCTGTTGCTGATAGATCAGTCAGTGGCTCGGTTAAACCAGGGTGTGTCCAGCACGGTCAAGTATCTGGAACACCTGGGTTGGATTCTAAACCTGAAAAAAAAAAAAAAAAAAAAGAAGTTTAGGTCTGGTTATAGACAGCCCAAAGAAGGGTGTTTTTGCCTCAGACAAAAGTCAAAGCTATAAGAAAGCTGGTCCAGGTGGTCAGGGCAAGGAAGGGTTCTTCCATTTGCCTTTGCATGAGGTTGCTAGGGAAGATGATGGCTTCATTCGAAGAGGTTCCCTATGCCCAGTTTTATTTAAGACTGTTACAGTATTCTGTCTGCCTGGAAAAAGGGACCCAAGCCTTGTGTTACCCAATGTGTCTTGCCCCAAGGGGTGCCAAGAGTCTTTGGAAGTGGTGGTTGATAACCAAGAATTTGCAGAAGGGGAATCCTTCATGCCAGGTACCTGGAGGGTAGCATCAACGGTGGTCAGAGTCCGAGAAGACCTTGGCCATCAACATCCTAGGGATTCGGGCAGTACATCTGGCTCTAATGGCCTGGACGTTCAGGTTGCAGAATTGTCCCATCAGGATACAGTCCGACAATGCCAAAGCAGTGGCCTATATCAATCACCAAGGGGGCACCAGAAGTCACGCAGCCCAGAGGGAGGTGAACCATATTCTGGCTTGGGCAGAGGAACATGTTCCTTGTCTAGCTGCAGTCTTCATCCCAAGAGTGGAGAATTAGCAGGCGGATTTCTTGAGCCAACAGTTGTTCCCGGGAGAATGGTCCCTACATCCCGATGTTTTTCTGGCCATATGCCAGAGATGGGGTACCCCGGACATAGATCTGTTGGCATCCAGGTTCAACAAGAAGTTGGACAGCTTTGTGTCAAGAACAAGGGATCCACTCGCGCTCGGGACAGTTGCGTTAGTGACCCAGTGGGATCAGTTTTCACTGATTTACGCATTCCCCCCCAGTTCAGCTTCTTCCTCGGCTTCTTTGCAGGATCAAGGAGGAAGGGAAGCCAGTAATCCTAGTAGCGCCTGCGTCTCCCAGGAGATCCTGGT
Organism: Rana muscosa; assembly: GCA_029206835.1. Lineage (NCBI taxonomy): Eukaryota > Metazoa > Chordata > Amphibia > Anura > Ranidae > Rana > Rana muscosa. Next base: position 378,907,722 of record CM055125.1, read on the forward strand.
ATGCAGAGATCATGAAGATGGCAGTAGGGGATTCATGGACTCTTCCATCTCGTCCAGACCTGCTGTCGCAAGGGCCGGTATTCCATCCTGCCTTACAGTCGCTAAATTTAACGGTTTGGCTATTGAAGCCCACATCCTAAATAGTCAAGGGCTTTCAGGTTCAGTGATTACCACCCTGATTAATGCTAGAAAGCCAGCCTCTAGGACCATTTATTATAGGGTCTGGAGGGCCTATGTCTCCTGGTGTGAAGCCAAGGGTTGGCACCCTTGAAAGTATGTCATAGGTAGAATTCTTGCCTTTCTACAGTTGGGGGTAGAAATGAAGCTGGCCTTGAGTACAATCAAGGGTCAGATCTCGACCTTGGCAGTATTTTTCCAAAGGCTGCTTGCTTCGCATTCTTTGGTCCTCGCTTTTATACAAGGGATAACTCGGATAACTCTGCCAGTTAGGTCACCCTTGTGCCCATGGGATTTAAATCTAGTTTTGTCAGTTTCGCAGAGACAACCCTTTGAGCCGATACGCAATATTCCTTTGCTTCTTTGACAAGGAAATTGGTGTTCTTAGTTGCGGTAACCTTCGCAAGAAGAGTGTCAGAATTGGTTGCTTTTTCCTGTAAAGAGCCATACTTGATTATTCATAAGGACAAGTTGGTGTGTTCTCATCCAACCTTTTTGCCTAAGGTAGTGTCAGGTTTTCATCTGAACCAGGATGTTTCCCTGCCTTCCTTTTTTCCAGAACCTTGTTCTGCAGAAGATTGTTACATTCTCTCGATGTAGTGAGAGCAGTCAAGGCCTATCTGAAGGAGACCGCTCAGATGCGGAAAACTGATGTTTTGTTTGTACTGCCAGGAGGCCCCAGAAAGGGCCAGGCAGCATCGAAATCAACTATTGCCAAGTGGATTCGTCAGGTGATTAGTCAGACTTATGGTCTGAAAAGAAGGGTTCCTCCTTTTCAGGGTAAAGCGGACTCTACCAGGGCAGTCAGTGCTTCATGGGCAGTGCATCACCAAGCCTCTGTGGCTCAGATTTGCAAGGCCGCTACTTGGTCGTCAGTACATACATTCACAAAATTCTATCAGATGGATGTAAGATGGCAGGAGGATGCCGCCTTCGGGCGCAGTGTACTGCGGGCGGCAGTATAAGTCTTCACGCCTGGCGGCAGTCGTTTTGCTTTGCGTCTCCCTCCCCTCAGATGGCATTGCTTTGGGACATCCCACATAGTTGTTACTATGGTGCTCTGTGTCCCGTGATGTACGATAAAGAAAATAGGATTTTTATAACAGCTTACCTGTAAAATCCTTTTCTTGGAGTACAATACGGGACACAGAGGTCCCGCCCCTCTTATTGAGATATATATATTGCTTTGCTACAAAAACTGAGGTACTCCCTGTATGGGAGGGGTTATATAGGGAGGGGGATTTCCTGTCTTTTGAGTGTGCCAGTGTCCATTCACCTATAGGTGGCGTATAACCCACATAGTTATTACTATGGTGCTCTGTGTCCCGTGATGTACTCCAAGAAAAGGATTTTACAGGTAAGCTGTTATTAAAATCCAATTTTTTCACACCACACATTCCAACCCCAACCCTTGACCTAACCCCCAAAATTTACTTTATATTTAAACTTTTCTTTATTTCAACAAGACGAAAAAGGTAACAAAAAAAGGAAGGTAAGTCTCAAAACATCTTCCATACATTGTTATGATAACATAATCATATTCATATTCATATAATTAACCTATTCCTCCATCTGACTAGTATTTAATTTTTCAGGATTTCCTTCATATTCACCTCCTTTTATTCATATTTACCATAAATCCCTTATTTATTTCTCCCAGTATTCCTCCCCCTTTGGTCATGCATCTACAGACTCGGTCTATTTCAATTTTCTTAGTACTATATCGGTCTCTATCCCTCCTCCTAAGTTACCCCTACCGTCATACACGTAACAAGTCAAATCAACATAGTACATACATATCCCATTGGCAACTGCCCAACCACAAGCAATCCAGCAAACAGACACAAAACAAACAAACAAAAAAAATTTACTTTAATCACAAGTCTTACTAAGCCTAACCTCAACACTTAAAAGACAATCCGGAAGTCATTCTAAGTCTATGCCATTGGGTTGAGTTGATGTCAACCAACAGAGAACTTGAACAATCTCTCAAATGGGTTCATGTTGCAGATATTTTATCACTCCCTGTCCTGTAGACAGGACACCATTAGAAATCATGGGGCCCCGTACATCCTACTTGACAGGGCCCCCCTGAACTGTACCAATTTTTTTAGGCTTGATGGAGAAACCTAAGTGGCCCAGTTTGATGAAGGACATGGCACAGGCTGCTGTTGGTGGGGTAAAAGACCATCTTGGTGCTCTGCTTTAGCCCATTCACCAGCTTTGGAGCCTCCAGGAACACCTCATCTCCCGTGCAAGAGCATGCCATAACACTCGAAGAACAACGTGTTCATCACTCATGTGGCTGCACTTGGAGGTAGCCATCGTCCTACTGGGGACAGCATGTCCTGATGCGTCTTCCAACATGCCATTAACTGGTGAATGGTACAAAGCAGCAGCTGATTAGAGGTATGACATTAGTGGAATCTATAGAAGAGCTGAGCTAACCTGAAAGGGCTTACTGCGACCAAGTGCAGGCAGCCCCTGCTGGGTCAGACACCACTGCTGACTCAATAGGGCCGAGGTTGAGTATGGTAGTACAGCCGGTTTCCCCTCATCGGTGGTCTTCTCTGTAGACACAACAAAAAGGTGAGCTTTAGAGGGTGAGCTCTTTCACTCTAGCCTAGGACAGGAAGTGTGTTACACTCGTTAAACAAAAAGGAAATAAAACCTGAAAAAAGAAAACTGGTGCAGTCACAATATACTGTAAAATAGGGTGACCAGACATCCCTGGTTTCTGGGGACAGTCCCCGGATTGAGGACACTGTCCCCGGACCAAGTCTGTCCCCGGTTTTGTCCCCCGATTGGATTTGAACAGGGGCTGGGGCAATTTCAAAGACAGTCAGTGCAGAATAAAAAAGAAAAATCTGAATTAAACACCCCCGCTCCGCCGCTCCTACTAGCTTATGGGGGTGTATTTTTTTCTATTATCTGTGCCCCTTTCTGATGATCATGTGCTGGTCGGAGCGGAGGGAATAATTTTTCAGTTTCGGGTGCATGCCCATTCAGCTCCGCTCCCATGTTCTTCTGCCTTGGCTCAAGTCCCGGCCAGCCGCCTGCCTGCTTATCTCCTTGCCTTCCCTGGCGGAGTGATCTTCCTCCGCTCCCCACCCAGTAGTAGCCGGGGGGGCCCGGAGAGTGAGACTTGACAGGCTCGGGCTGTGAGGCGGGCAGAGAGTCGCTGATTGGCGCCATTACTAGTAAAAAATGTCCCCGGATTTCATTTTAAAAATCTGGTCACCTTACTGTAAAAGGACTCGTAGCCTGCAATAAATTAAAGTTTTGTATTTAAGTTCAGATATGCTTTACAGCTGAACTGCAGGAATGAAACAAAAATAAATAATTAAATAAATAGAAAAAGGCACACCGTACTATATGCTCGTACCCTCCTGGATGAGGAAGTTAAGCTGGGTTATGTATTTGGGTCCCACAGGTAGGTTCTTCCATCAGTTGGTTCTCGTCTCCTAGGATATAGGGACAAGTCTCTGTTTTCCCCCCAGTAATTCTAATGTCCACACCACTTTAAACTCCAACGTTGAGTTTATTTTCTCAATGTTCAGCAGATAGGAAGAGGGTGGAAGAGAGACAGGACAGCAAAGTTTTGGAAGTCAGTCCAGGCACAAATGGATATCACAATCACTACTCTATCCCAGAGTAGGGTTAGCTCACCCGGATAGTCTCCTACAAAGTGGATCCCAGCAGCCGAAGTGACGCTCGGACGTTTGATCAAGTTCTTTTCCTAGATGCGATCGGGAGACTCTCTGCCACAGAATCTATCAGACCCCGAACCTCTTAGCTTTTGGTACTTAAGGACAGGTGCCAGCAGCAGCACATTACTAGGCCCTTGGTGGATAGAAGAATCCCTCCAGAGAGTTACCGAGCCCCTTCCTTCACCGTGAACTCTCATCGGTCCGTCAGAAAGGTCCTCCCCCAGCCTCCTCTTCTTAGAAGCGGGCTCCCTCGCTAGAGACACCCTGGGACTTCTCCTCCTCAAAGCAGGCTCCAGCTAAAGGTGCTGGGCCCAGTGGTGAAGATGCAGCCCCAGGACTAAAAGGTGCCTGGGACTGATGCACACGTGGCCGGCCTGGAGGGCCATGCGCCACGCACCAGGACTCCGACTTTGGAACGAAGACCACTCCCAGGCAGCGTCCGCCCCCCACGTATCCCCTCCCAGCACGCACAGCAGGTCGACCACACCCACCACACCGCTGCCGAGAGAGGACACCCAAGGCACAGCACTAATACCAATGGTTCAACCCTGACCAATTATGGCAGTGCCACCTATAGGCCACGGGGAACTGCACACCAGTATACCATCCTGGAAATAAAACAGCACAACCTATAAATTAAAAACGGTCTGAGCCTAACTACTATCTCAGACCAGCACCTAAATTTGGGTATATAGCACCCCTAAATGGGGTGGGCACTACACTATATTACCCAAAATATCGGGACGCCTGCTTCAACTCTTCTGGGAAGACTGTCTACAAGGTTTAGGAGTGTCTATGGGAATGTTTGACCATTCTTCCAGAAGCGCATTTGTGAGGTCAGGTATTGATGTTGGATGAGAAGGCCTAGCTCGCAGTCTCCCCTCTAATTCATTCCAAAGGTGTTCTATCGGGTTGAGGTCAGGACTCTGTGCAGGCCAGTCAAGTTCCTCTACCCCAAACTCGCTCATCCATGTCTTTATGGACAGATATACATCCACTTTGTGTGCACCAAAATAATTTCTGTCCCCAGATATTACCATTTAAAAAGTATCAGTGACATCATCACTGTGCTGTACATAGCCTGTGCAGAGAGCAGAACAGAAAACTGCAGGAGGGGGCGGAGTTAAGACCAGTCACCCTGCACAAGGAGAGAGAGAGAGAGCAGAGCTTTGGGAGGGGCCCTGCAGGCTCCACCCACTACAGAAAACTACAAAAGGGGCGGAGACAAGACCAGTCACAAGGAGAGAGGGCACAGCTGTGGGAGGGACCTAGCATTCTCCACCCACTACAGGCTTCCTGCAGAAAACTACAGAAGTGGGCGGCGGAGACAAGACCAGTCCTCCTGCACAAGGAGAGAGAGCAGAGCTATGGGAGGGGTCCTGCAGGCTACACCCACTACAGAAAACCAAAAGAGGGGGCGGAGACAAGACCAGTCACCCTGCACAAGGAGAGAGAGCACAGCTGTGGGAGGGACCCAGAATGCTCCACCCACTACAGGCTTCCTGCAGGAAACTACAGGAGGGGGCAGAGAGAAGACCAGTCACCCTGCACAAGGAGAGAGAGCAGCAGTGAACTGTCTTTATTACAGGAGGTCTCACACTTGATTACTGCACAGATAAGGAAGAAATACACAAAGCACACCGAGATTGAAGACGACACGCGACCGACGGATTGAGACCATATTTGCTTTTCCAGGAGTTCAGTTATAAATGCTCTGCAGGGCTGTTTATTATGGCAGTGAAATCAAAATGCCGCCGCTTTACACGTTTCTTTTTTTTTTTGTTGCCAATTTCTAAACAGCGGAACCCATTAGTTTTTCACGGTATTTCAGTTGAAGATTAGTACGAGTGCGGAGAAGTAATGAAGGCAAATAGTAGAGTTTTTTTTTATTTTTTTTTAGCCTCAACCGCAGGAAGTATAATGTTCTTTTTGTTTAATTGAATTTCATTTCTGAATGGCCGATATCACAATCTTAATTAAACAGTAAATTATAAATTACTTTGAGAAGAATGGAAACGATTGGCCAAACTAATAAAGCTATATAAAAGTGGCCCCTTAATGAGGTATCTATCTTCATGTCTTTCCTAATGAAAAATAAGCCCGGCTCTGAAAATCGTTGTGTTTTCCATATTATTACCTTTCATGTGCGCCGCGCATTGTGTCCCTTCATTATTATTCTCTTAAATCCTCGTTTGAAGTGAAGATACTTTTATTTTAAATACAGGCAACAAAGCCTTCAATAGGCGGGTTCAAGAAAAGGAGAGAAAAAAAAAATGTTGTAAATGAAAAAAGTCTGTTGGCGAAGCACAGGGAGGCCTGCCAAATCATTTTATATGGTTTATTGTGCCCGGGCAATTCAGAGATTAAAAACATCTCTTGAATTACAATGACACATCAAAAAATAAAATGGATGTGGGGGTTTCATTACAAGAATGGAGAGAGTGCGTGTTATTCTGTCTGCGAGATAAGACCAGGGAACATCCTCCGATACATTGTTTCTGTGTTGTCAGATCAAGCTTTTAGGCAAATACGCAGCATTGTCCTGTTTGTCTCGCTGACTCGTTTTCTGTGGTTGGCGCGTCTTGTTCATAAATGGAGAATCAAGGGATAGGGTTTTCTTTTAAACTCGGGGCCCCCGCTCACATTGGCAGGGCCCCAAAAGACCTGGAGCAAATCCAACCCAACACTCGTGTCTTAACAGGAAGTCACTTTTTATTCTTTTATTCTTTAACTTTTGTTAACTTTTAGTTTTTTCCTTTCCTTCCTCCATCTCTCCAAACTTTACTTCATTCCATCTCTTATTTCCTTTCCTTCCTTCCCTTTCCATCCCTTTTATTTTCCTCTTTTCCTCATTTTCTTTCCCTTTCTCCTCCTTCCTTTTTTCTTTCCCCATTTCTTCCTCCCTTTCTTTTTTCCTTCCTTTGTCCTTTCTTCATCGCTTCTCTCTTTTTTCTACCTTTTCGCCTCCAATTTTTACTCCCCCTTCCTTATCCTTTCCTTTTATTTTCTTCTATTCATTACTTTTTTCTCCTTTTCCTTCCTTCATACCCTTAAGTTTTACCTCCTCCCCCGCCCCCCTTTTTTCCCTTTCATTTCTCTACCTTCCTTTCTTTACCTTTCTATTATTTACTTTCTTTTTCTTCGATCCTTTTCCTTTCTCCCGTTTTCTTCTTAGTTAGTTAGGTTGAAAAAAGACACAAGTCCATCCAGTTCAACCATAACTCCTTCTCCTTCCTTCATTGCTGCTTTCTCTTTTCTGCTCCTTCCTTTCTTCCCTTTTCTTTTTTTTCCTTCCTTCCTTCCTTCCCTCCCTTTTCCCCTTTCTTCATTTGTCTTTCTCATTCTTTTCTTCCTTCACAGCATCTCTCGCTTTTCCCTTCTTTCCTTCCTTCACACCCCACTCTTCTCCTTTCTATCCCTTTCATTCTTTTTATTCATTCTATTCTCGTTTCTTCATTGCCTCTCTTTTTCCCTTCTTTTCTTCCCATTTCCTTTCCCTACATTCCTTCCTTCCATTTTCCTTCATTCCTTACCTCTCTTTCTCCTTCTTTCCATCCTACACATTCCCAATTTTGATCCCCCCCCCCTTTTATTCCTTTCCTTCTCTTCCTTCCTTTCTTTTTCTTCCATCATCTCTCCTTTCTTCCCTTTTCTTCTTCTCCTTCTCCTTCCTTCATTGTTTCTTTTTTTCCTTCTTTTCTGCCTTCTCACCCCCAATTTTTACTCCCCCCTTCCTTCCTTATACGTTCCTTTTATCCTCTTCTTTTTCAGTAATTCTCTCGTTTTCCTTCCTTTACAACCTTAAAGTTTTACCTCCTCCCACCTTTTTCCCTTTAATTTCTTCACCTTCCTTTCTATTCTTTACTTCTTTTTTCTTTATTCCTTTCTCCTTTCTCCCTTCTCCCATTTTATTCTCCTTCCTTCATTGCCGCTTTCTCTTTTCTCCTCCTATCTTACCTTTTTTTATTTCTTCATCACTCTCTCATTTCCTTCCTCTCTGATCTCTGTTCTTGGCTTTGACCCCTGGCTTGTTCTTGACTTTTCTGCTGTCTGATCCCCTGTGTATGACCCCGGCTTGCATTACGGGCAAGTACACCTGAAGCCAGGGCTGGGACAAGGAGTGGGCAGGAGGGGAAGCTGCCCTGGGCACAGTGAAGCCAGGAGGCAAAGAATGGGCACAGGGTGGAACACCCATTCTATGGCATGTATTAACAGTGGGGAAGGGGGGGCACAATTCTGGATCCTTGCCCTGGGCTCTGGACATCTGCGTCCCAGTACTGCCTGGAGCTCCTGAGGGACATCTGCCTTACCGTGCATCCTGCCTGTTCCCGCATTTACAGTATCACACAAAAGTAAGTACACTCCTCACATTTTTTGTAAATATTTTATTATATCTTTTCATGTGACAACACTGAAGAAATGACACTTTGCTACAATGTAAAGTAGTGAGTGTACAGCTTGTATAACAGTGTAAATTTGCTGTCCCCTTAAAATAACTGAACCGCTCGCAACAAAAGTGAGTACACCCTTAAGTGAAAATGTCCAAATTGGGCCCAATTAGCCAATTTCCCTCCCGGTGTCATGTGACTCCTTAGTGTTACAAGGTCTCAGGTGTGAATGGGGAGCAGGTGTGTTGAATTTGGTGTTATCGCTCTCACTCTCTCATACTGGTCACTGGAAGTTCAACATGGCTCCTTATGGCAAAGAACTCCCTGAGGATCAGAAAAAAAAGAATTGTTGCTCTACATAAAGATGGCCTAGGCTATAAGAAGATAGCCAAGACCCTGAAACTAAACTGCAGCACAGTGGCCAAGATCATACAGCAGTTTAACAGGACAGGTTCCACTCAGAACAGGCCTTGCCATGGTCCATGGCCATCTTAATAGCATTGTGGGCCCCTGGGCAAAGAAATGCACTGGGGCCCACACAAGCCTGCACTACCGCTCACCAAACGCAACCCAATCCCAGGTAGCCACAATTATCACAAGAATGTATGTCCCCAATTCAAAAGACCTCCTGTCTCCATCCCTCCCTCTGTTGCAGGTCCATCCAACCTCTTCACCCTCCATCGCTTCCATCCCTCTGTTACTCTATCCCTCCCTTCTTTTATCTTTCCACAACTCCATCCTTTTATCTTTTGCTCTATTCCTCCGTCCATCATACTGTCCATCCAAAAATCCTTGTGCCTTATATCCCTTGACCTTTTCTATACTCCATCACTTTCATTCCTCTAGTATTCTGTCTCTCCCTCTCTCTTTCCATGCCTCCATCCTTTTCTTCATCATTTCATTTCTCTTTCTCGCTCACATCCCTCCACGCCTTGCTCAATCCCATCATCCATCTCTCCAGTGGTGGCTGGTGCTCAAAATTTAAAGGGGGGGGGGCGCAAACAAACTGAAAAAAAAAATCATCATTAAATGCAGCCAGTTTGCCCCCATCAAATGCAGCCAGTTTGCCCCCATCAAATGCAGCCAGTTTGCCCCCTCAAATGCAGCCAGTTTTTCCCCCCCAAATGCAGCCAGTTTGTCCCCCCCAAATGCAGCCAGTTTGTCCCCCCCAAATGCAGCCAGTTTGTCCCCCCCAAATGCAGCCAGTTTGTGCCCCCAATTTCAGACAGTTTGTCCCCCCAATTTCAGACAGTTTGTTCTCCCAATTACAGACAGTTTGTGCCCCCAATTGCAGCCAGCTAGTGCCCCCAATTGCAGCCAGCTAGTGCCCCCAATTGCAGCCAGCTAGTGCCCCCAATTGCAGCCAGCTAGTGCCCCCAATTGCAGCCAGCTAGTGCCCCCAATTGCAGCCAGCTAGTGCCCCCAATTGCAGCCAGTTTCCCCCCAGCCCGGCACTTACTTTCCTTGGGTCAGCGCCATCCTTCTCCATGCTCCCTCGATGTCTTCCCCCGCCCTCGATGTCGCTTCAGCCAATCAGGTGACCGGTAACCAGACCCGATGCACCCGATTGGCTGAGAGGCAGGTCAGTGTTAGGGAAGCGATTCCCTAACACAGCACTGTTTAACCAGGGAATGCACAGCCTGTACGCCCTCTGGTTAACCATTTGGAAGCCGATTAGAGCCCACAGGCTGTAATCGGGAAGCCTATTAGAGCGTCTTGCTCTAATAAGGTGCTTCCAAAACACACACACCGCTGTTATTCAAGCTGAGAGCGAGTTCTGCATCCCCCTAGATCGGAGCCAGCCCTGATGGGGCTCCATGAGCACTTGGGGCCCCTGGTCCGTGCCCAGGGGTGCTCGCTCGGTAAGGCGGCCATGCCATGGTCAACCAAAGAAGTTGAGTGCACGTGCTCAGCGTCATTATCCAGAGGTTGTCTTTGGGAAATAGATGTTGCTGCAGAGGTTGAAGGGGGCGGGGTCAGCCTATCAGTGCTCAGCCCATACACAGCACTCTGCATTAAATTGGTCTGCATGGCTGTCATCCCAGAAAGAAGCCTCTTCTAAAGATGATGCACAAGAAAGCCCGCAGTTTGCTGAAGACAAGCAGACTAAGGACATGGATTACTGGAACCATGTCCTGTGGTCTGATGAGACCAAGATAAACTTATTTGGTTCAGATGGTGCCAAGAGTGTGTGGTGGCAACCAGGTGAGTACAAAGACAAATGTGTCTTGCCTACAGTCAAGCAGCATGGTGGTGGTCTCTAGGTCTCAAGATCTCCAACATCCACCAGCTCCGTGATGTCATCATGGAGGAGTGGAAGAGGACTCCAGTGGCAACCTGTGAAGCTCTGGTGAACTCCATGCCCAAGAGGGTTAAGGCAGTGCTGGAAAATAATGGTGGCCACACAAAATATTGATACTTTGAGCCCAATTTGGACATTTTCACTTAGGGTGTACTCACTTTTGTTGCCAGCGGTTTAGACATTAATGGCTGTGTGTTGAGTTATTTTGAGGGGACAGCAAATTTACACTGTTATACAAGCTGTACACTCACTACTTTACATTGTAGCAAAGTGTCATGTCTTCAGTGTTGTCACATGAAAAGATAGAATAAAATATTTACAAAAATGTGAGGGGTGTACTTACTTTTGTGAGATACTGTATCTGGTGGTCAACATCTCAGCTCCTCAGTACACTACTGGCAACCTGTGCTTCTTTGGGCACTGCACCTCCTGTACCACATTTAGGGATGCGCCGCACTTGGCCGCAAGGGCAGCCCTCTTAGCACTTCGGCCTCCGACCAGGTATGTGACAAATGCGTTTCACTCCTCCCCAGACAAATGCGTTGGGAGCGTGGCCTGGTTGGAGCCCAGGCTAAGGCGGTCATACACTTTCTTAAAAAGGGATTTGCTGTGATGTGCGACCTTTAGGACCTCCTGTACCCTACAACACGAATGCCAACGCACACTTTATCGCAGTGAAAACGGTGTGAGGTTTGCCTTATATAGCCAATGATATCTAGTTGCTGTTTAAGTGATTAATCGTTCAATTGATGAATTGCCTTCAGGCGACAAACATTTATCCATTTATTTATATACCTTAAGGAATAGGCAGCAAAGCCCCATACGCCACTGTGCCGACACAGAAAAAAAAAAAGAAAAAAAAAAGGAGTATAAAAGACATAAAACTGGCAAAAGTGATTGCAAATAAAGCGAGCGGATTTGTAAGGAACAGCAGGACATGAAAGGCTGGACATTAAAGCCAAGAGAGACATATTATGTCCTCCTGTTCTGTAGAGAAGACAAATTGTTGCTAATAATTAATTGCAATCAGTGGAAATGACTATTTGATGTGCGCTTCTTTAATTACTTAAACATAAAGGACGGCGCGGCTCTGAAATACCTTTTCCAGGCAGATTAGAGAACAATAAAGAAAAAAAAAAATAAGAGGTGAATTCATTAATAGGGAAAATAATTGGAAAGTCTAAAGCTTCCATCAAATAGTTTCAATATGAACAGTTGCGTTTTAATACATCGTTTTAATGGCCGCTTAATTACCTTCGGCGCCCCGCCGATACAGAAGACGCGTTTTCAGGTTGGCTTACGTGGATTTGTTTATGTGCGCTTAGATTGGCAAAGGCCAAAAGCTTTAGAGAAGTCAACTTTAAAATATAATTTGCTGCCATTTATTTAGAACTATTTATAGACGGCAGAGGTGCAAAGGTGCAAAAGTGCAAAAAGCGCGCTCAGCGTGGCATTAAAGGGGAAGTCTAGAGAAAAAAAAAACATATGCGGCCATCTCTGCAATATACTGTATGCACATTCCCCCATATTTTATCCTTATATAGCCTTGGTACCCAACGAGCAGCCCATTGGTGGCCAGCACTTCCACTGACCATCAATGCAGTAGGGAGGGGGGGGGAGGTGTAGTAGAGGCCAGTTGGCCACCAATGTGTGTGTGTGGGGGGGTTACCAATTATGCCGCTGGTTACAAATTCAGGAGAAAAGATACTGCCAAATTCAGGAGAAAAGATATAGCCGCATATTACAACCAAGAACTAGGCAGGACTCGTGCAGGGAGAAGGTTATGGGGGGAGTTAACAACATTGCCACAGATCACTAATGAAAGGGGTCAAGGTAGCAATGCCACCAGTGTGGGTTTTTTGTAGTCAGTGGAACCCATGTTGGGAGTTATTACTGTGGCAACTGACACATGTTGAGGGTTATTAGTGTAGCCACCGACACCAATGCTGGGGGTTATTATGGCCACTGACACCAACTTTGGGGGTTATTACATCACCACTGCAGGGGAGCTATTAAGTATGGCCACCGACACCAATGCTAGGGACAATTACTGTGACCACTGACACCAGTGGTGGGGGGTTATTACAGCCACTGAAATCAACCCTTGGGCTTGCTATTGCAGCCACTGACACCAATGCTGGGGGTTATTACAGTGGTCTACATCACCTCTGCAGGGTATTATTAGGGTGTCCACTGACACCAATGGCGGGGGTTATTATTTCAGCCACTGACACCAAAGGAGTTGATGTACTCAAAGTGGAGTGTGCAAAATCTGGTGCAGCTCTCCAATCGGCTTCCAAAGCTTGATTGGGCAAGCTGACGTTAGAAGTCCGATTGGTTACCATGCACAGCTGCATCAGATTTTGCACTCTCCAGTTTTAATAAATTAACCCCTAAGTGATGGGGTTATATTTCTGTGGGCACCAATGCAAGGGCTTAAATTTCTGTGGTCACCGACACCAATACAAGGGGTTATATTTCTGTGGTCACTGACACCAATGCAAGGGGTTATATTTCTGTGGTCACTGACACCAATGCAAGGGCATATATTTCTGTGGTCACCTACACCAATCCAAGGGCATATATTTCTGTGGTCACCTACACCAGTGTTTCTCAACTCCAGTCCTTAAGGCGCCCCAACAGGTCATGTTTTCAGGATTTCCCTGAGATGAAACAGCTGTGGGAATTACTAAGGCAGTTAAACTGATCAAATAACCTGTGCAAAACAATGGAGAGCCTGAAAACATGACCTGTTGGGGCGCCTTGAGGACTGGAGTTGAGAAACACTGACCTACACCAATCCAGGGGCATATATTTCTGTGGTCACCGACATCAATCCAAGGGCATATATTTCTGTGGTCACCTACACCAATCCAAGGGGTTCAATTTCTGAGGTCACCGACACTAATGCAAGAGGTTTGATTTCTGTGCTCGCCAACACCAATGCAAGGAGTTATATTTCTGTGGTTGCCGACATCAATCCAAGGGGTTATATTTCTGTGGTCACCGACACCAATGCAAGGGGTTTGATTTCTGAGGTCACCGACACTAATGCAAGAGGTTTGATTTCTGTGCTCGCCAACACCAATGCAAGGAGTTATATTTCTGTGGTTGCCGACATCAATCCAAGGGGTTATATTTCTGAGGTCACCGACACTAATGCAAGAGGTTTGATTTCTGTGCTCGCCAACACCAATGCAAGGAGTTATATTTCTGTGGTTGCCGACATCAATCCAAGGGGTTATATTTCTGAGGTCACCGACACTAATGCAAGAGGTTTGATTTCTGTGCTCGCCAACACCAATGCAAGGAGTTATATTTCTGTGGTTGCCGACATCAATCCAAGGGGTTTGATTTCTGAGGTCACCGACACTAATGCAAGAGGTTTGATTTCTGTGCTCGCCAACACCAATGCAAGGAGTTATATTTCTGTGGTTGCCGACATCAATCCAAGGGGTTATATTTCTGAGGTCACCGACACTAATGCAAGGGGTTTGATTTCTGTGCTCGCCAACACCAATGCAAGGGGTTATATTTCTGTGGTTGCCGACACCAATGCAAGGGGTTATGTTTCTGTGGTCACCGACACCAATGCAAGGGGTTATGTTTCTGTGGTCACCGACACCAATGTAGGGGGTAATTTTAGTGCCCACTGATACTAATGCAGGGGGTTATTATTGTGGCCACTGACACTACTGCTGTGGATTATTACTGTGGTCACTGACACCAATGGTAGGAGTTAGGATTGTGGTCCCTGACACTAATGCTGGTGTTTATTATTGTGTCCACTGACACCATTGATGGGGCTCATTTTACTCCCACTTTTTCTTCAGCGTGTGTTGTGGTAAAAAATATGGCAGGATTGACATTTCCTATACGTTCAGGTTCATTACCACCCATTCATTTTGAATTAGCTGCCTAACTCCATGCAATGCACCCTCAGAAGTGGTCAGGGGACACTCAAGGCCCTACATCCTTTTTAAGTTGACCACCACTACTTTAAAAAAAAAGACAGAAAAATACATGTCGGAATTTGATTTAGAGGAGAAGGAGGTTTTGGAATACATTTGGGTAATGCCCAAATATACCCGTTAAAGGGAAGTTCTGACTTACGTTTTTGAAGGATCCATTCACAAATTCGCCTTGTGGGTACAGCATTAAACATAAGATATATGCCAGTTGTTCTCTGCTGCCATTTACAATGAATGGCACTCAACACATGAACGCAGCGCATACTGCAACACACACCGCAACTATAAAGCCTTCTAAAAGGCAGGGCCGTGGTAGCTATTTGGCAATACCAAAAAAAAAAAAAAAAACACACCGCTATCCGCCGTATGGGTAACCAGCATTTTTAAGCAGAGATTGGTAGAGACAGCCTACATTTCTGTCTTATAACATCCAGGCATGAACCAGCAGGACTGGGTGGCCGAGGGAAGACCATACCCCGAGACTCACTAAGAAGAGCCCAGGTCAGACATTTAAATGACTCTTTGCTTCACTATCTGTAAGTTTTTTAGGCTGTGCAGAGAGAAGGGATATAGTAATGTTGTATTACAATAGAATGAGCTGTACTCTAGCTCTGGCTCTCCATCCCGACCGCTGCCGGCATTACCTGAATTAATGGCACCTTCTTCAGAGTTAGCCTACTTTTTTTCCCTCTCTCTTCACCATGGTGAACCTTAGGGCTTGGGTTGATGGGCAACTGTGGCACACCTTCAGGTGTATCCCAAACATCAGTTTAAGATATTCTTAGATCTATTATCTAAGTGCTCCATATGCTTCCACTGGTGCTCCTGACTTGCAGTTGACCCCCTAAGCTGCTTTGGCATTTCCATTGACTTATGTAGAGGAAGGCATTTCTGAAGCAAACAAAAGCCCCATTGCACAGATATTTAGGCTTATCACTAATATGCCACCCCCATTATTGCACTGCACACCAAGCAAGTGCCCTGGGAGCATAGGGAGCAGATGGTATAAATTGCACTTAGTAGTATAGTATATTCTGTACAGATGCATTCCAGAGCTGCCAGCTTATGGCACAGCAACCTTTTCTTGTTCCCTGGACATGATGGAACACAATTACCCCAGTCATTCAAAAGGTCTGAGTGGTGTATTGTAGGTGTACTGTGTAATGTTTTATAAGGCCCAGTGAAACCACCCTTAATGCTAACTATCCTTGGTAAGTCTTTATTTACATAGGATAAAGCAGGGTTTCTCAACCAGGGTTCCTCCAGAGGTTGCTAGGGGTTCCTTGAGCAATTTCTGCCTCTCATATAAGTTCCCACCATTGATCTTTTTAGCTATCTGTAGGCGGTAATGCTTTCCAATAACCACAAGTGTAATGAGTAGGGATGGGCTATCTGTTCGAGTCGAACATGAGTTTGACACGAACATTGGCTGTTTGCCCGTTCGCCGAACAATTTGGGGTGTTCGCGGCAAATTTGAAAAGCCACGGAACACCATTTAAAAGTCTATGGGAGAAATCTAAAGTGCTAATTTTAAAGGTTAATATGCAAGTTATTGTCATAAATAGGGTTTGGGGGACTGGGTCCTGTCCCAGGGTACATGTATCAATGCAAAAAAAAAAAGTTTAAAAAAACTAACGTTTTTTTGGGAGCAGTGATTTTAATAATGCTTAAAGTTAAACAATAAAAGTGAAATATTCCTTTAAATTTCATACGTGGGGGGGTGTCTATAGTATGCCTGTAAAGTAGCGCATGTTTCCCGTGTTTATAACAGTCTCTGCACAAAATGACATTTCTAAAAGGAAAAATAGTCATTTAAAACTATTCGCGGCTATAAAGAATTGTTGGGTCCCGGCAATACAGATAAAAGTCATTGATAAAAAAAATTAAAAAAAAATGGCGTGGGGTTCCCCACAAAAATCCATACCAGACCCTTATCCGAGCACGCAACCTGGCAGGCCACAGAAAAAGAGGGGGGACGAGAGAGCGCCCCCCCCCCTCCTGAACCGTACCAGGCTCACATGCCCTCAACATGGGGAGGATGTCCCCATGTTGATGAGGACAAGGGCCTCATCCCCACAACCCTTGACCAGTGGTTGTGGGGGTCTGCGGGCGGGGGGCTTATAGGAATCTGGAAGCCCCCTTTAACAAAGGGGGCCTCCAGATCCCGCCCCCCCTATGTGAATTGGTAAGGGGTACCATTTCACAAAAAAAAGTGTCAAAATGTTAAAAACCACAGGAGACGGCTTGGGACAAGTCCTTTATTAACCACTTAATCCCCGGACCATTTCGCTGGCCAAAGACCAGAGCATTTTTTGCGATTCGCCACTTTAACTGACAATCAATGGGTACAAGTCGCCTAGAAGTCACCTTGAAGTAGTACAGGAACCTTTTCTGAAGTCGGAGCGACTTCAGTAGTGTACATTAAGACGGCTCTCGTTAACTATTGTAGCGACCTCTCACCCCTTCTCATTCTCGGCTTGTTTGACTTGTCTAGGGGGTTAGTACTGGGGGGAGGGATGCGATACACCATGGCCCATGTCCTCCAGAGAGACTGGAGGTGAAAGCCAGAACTATAGTGTGTGTGTGTGTCCCAGAGTCAAATCCTTTCCTCGAAATGACTCCCTTTGCTCCTAGTAACCAGAGTTCCACACACTGAAAAGGTCCAACTCATATTTATTCTCTTCCAGCAATAAATAGTCATACAGCACAGACAGGTTGAGATCCATAGAACACTTCAGTATTTGTGGGGAGTAGGTCAAGGCACAATCCTTTAAGTAGAGCTATCCACTGTGGTGTCACCAATGGTTATGATGTATAGTCACTGCCACTGACTATATAGAACAAGAGCATGAATTACCTTCGCTATCACAACCCCTGTCAGAGGGAAGACATCCGTCCAAGAGAGAGTTACCCGAGGCCTCTCCGTCACCAGCAAATGCTGCTTTGCCAGACTTTCCGGAGAAGTTCCGCTCACCGGCCTCCTCAATCTCAGACACTGGCACCCAAGGCATTAGGGCCCCCTCGGATTCCTCCACCCTCGCGGAACCCAGTCGAAGGTACTGAGTCCCAGGCTTCCGCATTAGTACCTCACCCCAGGCTAAAAGGTGCCTGGGATGGACTCCATCTCCTGCTCCGGCCAGGTAGGTCAGGGCATCCGCCTCTTTTATCTCCTCTCCCTTTGCGTCACAGCGGGTTCCCCGCCCCGCTGTACCAGTGCCAGGAAAGGACAAAAAGGGAAGCAGTCTTGCAGTGAGTGTTCAACTCCAGCCAGGGTGACAGCGCCACCTGCAGGCCACAGGGAACCCCACACCACCAGAGTCCTCCAAGAACCACAAAAGGGTCTCAGATTCCCTAACAATCACTGCATCTGGGTTACACTACCACGCAGATGCCTCCCCTAAATTCAAATACCCGATACACTATAATGGAATTTCTTATGTCAAGCGACTTGGGGCAACTTGAGGTCTGACAAGTCGGATCCCAAGTTGCTGTAGTGTGAACCAACTCTTATAAACACGGGAAACATGCGCTACTTTACAGGCACACTATAGACACCCCCCAGGTACGAAATTTAAAGGAATATTTCACTTTTATTGTTTCACTTTAAGCATTATTAAAATCACTGCTCCCGAAAAAAAAACTTCCATTTTTAAAACTTATTTTTGCATTGATACATGTCCCCTGGGGCAGGACCCGGGTCCCCAAACACTTATGATAATAACTTACATATTAACCTTTAAAATTAGCACTTTTGATTTTTCATGTTCGTGTCCCATAGACTTTAACGGTGTTCGCACCAATTTTTTGCCTGTTCGCATGTTCTGGATGCGAACCGAACTGGGGGGTGTTCGGCCCATCCTTAGTAAGGAGCATTCTTCCCACTGACTATCGCACTAATGTATCATGAGTTGTAGATATAATCATTTTTAGCAGAGGTTCCCTGAGACCAGAAAGTTATTTTATATCCTAAAAACAGCTGTTGTTGTAGACTAAACATGATATATCCTGAATCTGATGTATATTTCTTAGGAGGAATATGGGTCTTATCTTACCAGCTTTCTGTACTTTCTAATACTATTCCTCCCAACTGTCCCTGATTTCGAGCAATGTCCCTCTGTCCACCATTTTGGTCTAATCTATATAGATGTATATAGAATGCACTTTTTATCCATCAAAAAGTGTTTCCCAGTGCTAAACCTTTCATCTGATTTCTAATTTGCTGCATTTGTAAATTCCAAAAGCCAATATAAAGGAATAGTAGTGGTAAAAAAAGCAGTTGTGGGTTTAACCAATCTTATATTTTTTGTTAAATTCTCCTTTAACGGGGCGTGGCAAGGGGTGTGTCCTATGCCTGCATACTTTTGTTATCCCTCATTCCCATCTCAGAAAGTTGGGAGGTATGTAATACGATTATGTTTGGTGCCTGAGTTGCATCTTCTTCTACAGTAATATGACCACTTTTAAGGAAAGTAACTCCATTGCAGCAGGAGTTATGGAATACGGATTCGGTTTGACTATGGAGAAGTTATAGGTCAATAGCCCAACCTCACAAATGTGTATTCCTAAGCTCCACGCCAAATCATTTACAACAGGACCCATATCAAATGTCCATTGAAGACCCCTGGCTAGTTAAAGTTGATGATGCCCCTGCATTCCTCCTAACCGGACTTCTTTCTTCAATTGCATCACTGCCTAAAACACAGGCAAGAGATTTTAATCTGACCATCTTATCGATTTTTGGGGAAAATTAGTGTGACATTCTTCCTATTCAGTTAGGGATTTGTCAGGCCTCTTTATAACAGGGAGCATAGATCTGTAGTATTGGGGTAATATGGCTGCACTGTATGAGACCTTATGGTTTAACAATTGGGAATAAATATGTCTTTTAGACTACTGTACCTGTAGTGGACAAAAGATCTATTTCTCTGTGCCCCATCACCCTTAGTCACTTGTCTACCAGGGCAGTTTGTGAACTTTTTTTACATACGTTATTCCTTTCCCAATGAGCACGTGCATATACAGTATGTGGCTTCACAGAAGTGGGTCTTTAATCATGGGGCCACATATATGCACTGCTGTGTCTGTGCTGAGAGCGAGACACAGATGTCACAGACAGCTCCAGATCTCGTACTAATGATTGGGAACCGGGAAGACTAGTTTCTGGTCACCTGACCGCTGTGAGAGTCTGTGATTGGCTAGTACAGTGATCAGTCACTGTATGGCCCACCCCTGTGTTTTGTTTTTTTCTCTCCTCTTGAATGAAGAAAAAGATACATTTTATATGGATCCATTATAATATATAATACATTGTATACATACAGGATCTATTATATATAACATTGTATACATACAGGATCCGTTATATAATTGCATTGTATACATACAGGGTCCATTATATAATACATTCTATACATACAGGATCCGTTATATAAAAGATTGTATACATACAGGATCCATTAGATAATGCATTGTATACATACAGGATCAATTATATAATGCAATATATCACCAAAAGTATTGGGACACTTGCCTTTACATCCACATGAACTTTAATGGCATCCCAGTCTTAGTCAGTAGGGTTCAATATTGAGTTGGCCCCACCATTTGCAGCTATAACAGCTTCAACCCTTCCGGGAAGGCTGTCCACAAGGTTTAGGAGTGTGTCTATGGGAATGTTTGACCATTCTTCCAGAAGCACATTTGTGAGGTCAGGCACTGATGTTGGATGAGAAGGCCTGGCTCACAGTCTCCGCTCTAGATCATCCCAAAGGTGTTCTATCGGGTTGAGGCCAGGACTCTGTGCAGGCCAGTCAAGTTACTCCACGTCTTTATGGACCTTGCTTTGTGCACTTTCTCATATCATTTGGTGGAGGGGGGATTATGGTGTGGGGTTGTTTTTCAGGGGTTGGGCTTGGCCCCTTAGTTCCAGTGAAGGGATCTCCTAAGGCGTCAGCATACCAAGACATTAGTGGGAACAGTTTGGGGATGGCCCCTTCCTGTTCCAACATGACTGCACACCAGTGCACAAAGCAAGGTCCATAAAGACATGGATGAGCGAGTTTCGGGGTAGAAGAACTTGACTTCCCCCTCAAGATGTATGAACATTATGTGTCAGCAACCCCCCCCCCCCAAAAATAAATAAATTGGGAATTAAGCTGCATGGTTATCCCCTAAGCATAAATTCCCCCACCTCCCAGTACAAATCCGCTCCCTGCTGAAATCCCCCTTCAAGCACAAATCTCTGCCCCCTCAATCCCCCCAGCACAAATAGTCCCCCCCCCAAAAAATAAATTACCCCTCCTAGCACAAATCCTCCACCCTTCAAATTGACCCTCCAGTTACACATTCTCTCCCCCCTCTCCAAACCCCTTTCCTCGCACAAAGAAAGACCCCCCTCTACTATAAATCCTTCTAGCACAAACTAGCCAAATGGACCCTCCTAGCACAAATCCCCCCTGAATCACCACTCCTAACACACCCCCAAATTTCCCCTCCTAGAACAATTCTTACCTCCCGCTACCCCACAAATTTCTACTCCCATCCCATCGTCTAATTCTCCTTGTGGTGCCCCTCCCACCTCAGAAGATACCACAGTGCCCAGTGCAGCTGTCCCTCTTGCCCACCCCTTGTCCCGGCCCTGCTTGCAGGTGTGATGGAGCATGCACATTGCATGGTGTGATTGGAGCCCTAAGAGCAAAATGGTACCACAGTGCATCTGCTAGACGGCAGCGCATTTTGAAAGTGCACGATTTTGCACACATTCCCAAAACACACAATTGTGAACATATCCTAAGGCTCAATTTACACTTGTATGACTCCAATGGGTGACTTTGGAATGCAATTTTGGATAGATGGCTGGCTGTGACTCAGATGCGACTTTGGCTTTGACCAATGATAATGGACAACTGTTGCATATATAACATTCAGATGTGACTTTTGAGGTTTTACATTATTTACATATATTTGAACAGTTGTCATTGAAAAACTTGGGGTGTGACTTGTCATGTGATTAGTGTCTAGTATTTAGTTAGTAGGGTAATGGCTAGGGTTATGGATAGGGTTAGGGGAATGGCTAGGGATAGGGTAATGGTTATGGCTAGGGCTAGGGCTCGGGTAATGGCTAGGGCTCGGGTAATGGCTAGGGCTCGGGTAATGGCTAGGGCTCGGGTAATGGCTAGGGCTCGGGTAATGGCTAGGGCTCGGGTAATGGCTAGGGCTCGGGTAATGGCTAGGGCTCGGGTAATGGCTAGGGCTCGGGTAATGGCTAGGGCTCGGGTAATGGCTCGGGCTCGGGTAATGGCTCGGGCTCGGGTAATGGCTCGGGCTCGGGTAATGGCTCGGGCAATGGCTCGGGCTCGGGTAATGGCTCGGGCTCGGGTAATGGCTCGGGCTCGGGTAATGGCTCGGGCTCGGGTAATGGCTCGGGCTCGGGTAATGGCTCGGGCTCGGGTAATGGCTCGGGCTCGGGTAATGGCTCGGGCTCCGGTTAGGGCTCGGGCTCCGGTTAGGGCTCGGGCTCCGGTTAGGGCTCGGGCTCCGGTTAGGGTTATGGTTAAGTTAGGGTTATGGCTAGTATAAAGGGTAAAAAAAACTGCGCTTACTGTATTAAAATAAATTGAACCCCTCTAAAGCAGCAATAATTGTGAGTCCAAATAGTTCATAATGTTCATACATCTAATGTTCATAAATCATTTTTGGCAGGATCACGCTATATTTTTTTTCTTTTTCCTTTCGATTTTTAGGCTAAAATATCTACACATATTGTGGAGTCATCCTTCCATCTGCTGAAACCCATCAATATTTGGAGAAGTTAGTACTGGTGTGCTAACCAAAGGCCTGGGCTGGGTTATAGCCATCTGCCATATTGGCTTGCTTTCTGGTAAGCATGCATTCTATCAGGTTGTCTTAAGACCCAGAAGTCCTCTGTGTTTTTTATACCAGCATACCTTATTGGACTATATCATTTATTACCTATTTGGACTCATTGGCGCAATTTTTTATTTTTTATTTCCACTAGGGATTTGGATAGAGTTAAGGTTTTGGTAAGGGTTATGGGTAGGATTAAGTTAGGGTTATAGATAGGGTTATGGTTATGGCTAGGGTTAGAGCTCATTTCTCTTGCAGAAGGGACACCAGGAGCAAAGATGGACAGACAATTTGCTCAGGCGGGGCTTCTTTGCAGAAGGAATGGCCTAGGACAGGGGTCAAAAAGCAGACTGATTGTTTGTGCTTTACAAAGTCGCACACAATTCGCATGTATATCATGCAACTTTCATGCGACTTTTGAGGGTTTACACTGAAGTCTATGGCCCTCAAGTCACTTGAAAGTCGGACCAAAAAGTAGTGCAGGTATCTTTTTAAAGTCGCTGTGACTCAAGTCGTATGTAATTTAACGGTTGTTATTGAAAAACATGGGGTGCGACTTGTCATGTGACTCGTGTCCAAAGTCGCATGACAAATGTAAATGGAGCCTTAGTTTTGGCTAGAGTGCAAAGCAAGTGTTGAGTTTCATTCCCCCGGGGACTGAGCAACTTGTTATAAAAATGTCCATTTATCTAATTGTTTTACTACTGCGTGTCGGAGGCGCTCTCGTTCCTCTCCTCGTTATGTTTCTCCACGTTTTATAAACTTGCCCCAAGCCGCACATGGCGGAGCGGATCATCCCTCGAAATACGAGATCAAACAACCAGCTGAACAAGAAAAAAAGAAAAATTAATAAACTCCCGATATAAACCGGCTGTGAACATTCCGCAGGAATTCATAACCAGAAGTCCAGAGGAAAACCGCTGCGCAACTGTGCTTCCCGCGCTGCTCGGCTACCAGCGAAATAACGAACGCTATTAAATATTTTTACTGGCTCTTTTGCTTATGTCTGCTCTGTGCCATTAATCCGAGCCGCATCCGCTCGCTTCCTCGCGCGCAGGTCGCCCCGCCACTTAACAAGACGCCTTGTGTGTCGGTTTCCGTTCTAATTTTTATACGTCTGCGTGCCATGTGTTAATGCCGTGTAATTATTTTCATAAAGGAGAGAGTTCAATTGCTGAAAATGATGAACAGCTGGCAGGGGCGGCTGCGCAGCCATCGAGCGAACGCTCTTATTTTTTTTACAAATCCTCGCTGAGCAAAAAGCCGCATTTTATTCTTAATTAAGTCAGAAAAATTACATTTTAATGGCTCTTTAAAAAAAAAGAAATTTTGCAGATTTCGTCTGAAGAAAAGGCATAAAGGCTCCTTTCTTGGAATGAGGGAGATACAACGAAAATCTGTGCTTTAGGGTAAGAAACGGCGCGCACTCGGGCGTGAAAAATCTTCATAGATTAGAATAACGAGTCCTTAATTTCTCTGACTGCCAGGAAGTATTCCATTATTAATGCTGGTTAGTGCAGGACCACCACAGAACGCAGCCGAACCGCCACCAAATAAAACGCAGAAAGAGGTGTGTGGGTTGCTTTACCCAACAAAATATTAAGCACTAGGGGCTCGTTCCCACTAGACGTGCGCCGTCAATAAATTTGTTTCGTTTCGTATTAGACGAAAATTCGTATTTCGTAATTCGTGTCCGAAATTCAATTTGGATTCGTCTTGGACGAAATACGAATTTTCGTTAGACTCGTTAACTTTTCGGAACAATTACGAACATTCGTTATGATGAATTTAAAAAGCAAAACATACCTTTCTCAATATGGCAGTCGTCGACTCATTATGAGGGGCTCCCACCATCCCTGTGCTGTGCTCATTATGAGGGGCTCCCACCATCCCTGTGCTGTGCTCATTATGAGGGGCTCCCACCATCCCTGTGCTGTGCTGACTTCCTCCTGGGGCTGTACCCCTTCTGTGCTCATTATGAGGGGCTCCCATCATCCCTGTGCTGCGCTGACTTCCTTGGTTTGTAGTAGCCCGTTAATTCGTATTTCGTAATTTGTGTCCGAAATTCAATTTGGATTCATACGAAAGTTCGTTAGGTTCGTTAACTTTTTGTAACAATTACGAACATTCGTTATGAGGGGCTCCCACCCTCCCTGTGCTGTGCTGACTTCCTCCTGGGGTTGTACCCCTGCTGTGCTCATTATGGAGGGGAGGGGCTCCCACCATCCCTGTGCTGTGCTCATTATGAGGGGCTCCCACCATCCCTGTGCTGTGCTGACTTCCTCCTGTGGTTGTACCCCTGCTGTGCTCATTATGAGGGGCTCCCACCCTCCCTGTGCTGTGCTGACTTCCTCCTGGGGTTGTACCCCTGCTGTGCTCATTATGAGGGGAGGGGCTCATACCATCCCTGTGCTGTACTCATTATGAGGGGCTCCCACCATCCCTGTGCTGACTTCCTCCTGGGGTTGTACCCCTGCTGTGCTCATTATGAGGGGCTCCCACCATCCCTGTGCTGTGCTCATTATGAGGGGCTCCCACCATCCCTGTGCTGTGCTCATTATAAGGGGCTCCCACCATCCCTGTGCTGTGCTGACTTCCTCCTGGGGCTGTACCCCTGCTGTGCTCATTAGGAGGGGCTCCCATCATCACTGTGCTGACTTCCTGGGTTTTTAACTTCATCATAACGAAGAAATCGCAATTATTATGACAATAATAAAACGATATTAAGGAACATTTATATTTTGTCCAATTCTGAATCTCCCAATCGACTACCAGTACCAGTCTGAGCAGTCTCCCACTCCCAAAACGAAATTCGCCAACGAAATTTCGTAAGAATATAAATTCGTATTTTGGATGCTTCCGAATGTACGAATTTTCGGAAATTCGTACAAATTTTCGATTCGTACGAAACAAATGGCACATGTCTAGTTCACACTTGCAGCAAGGATTCCTCTGAAAAGTGGTCCAGCTCCATCCACCATCAGAGCCGTACCATCAACTCCATCCATCATCAGAGCCGTACCATCAACTCCATCCATCATCAGAGCCGTACCATCAACTCCATCCATCATCAGAGCCGTACCATCATCAGAGCCGTACCATCAACTCCATCCATCATCAGAGCCGTACCATCAACTCCATCCATCATCAGAGCCGTACCATCAACTCCATCCATCATCAGAGCCGTACCATCAACTCCATCCATCATCAGAGCCGTACCATCAACTCCATCCATCATCAGAGCCGTACCATCAACTCCATCCATCATCAGAGCCGTACCATCCACTCCATCCATCATCAGAGCCGTACCATCCACTCCATCCATCATCAGAGCCGTACCATCCACTCCATCCATCATCAGAGCCGTACCATCCACTCCATCCATCATCAGAGCCGTACCATCCACTCCATCCATCATCAGAGCCGTACCATCCACTCCATCCATCATCAGAGCCGTACCATCCACTCCATCCATCATCAGAGCCGTACCATCAACTCCATCCATCATCAGAGCCGTACCATCAACTCCATCCATCATCAGAGCCGTACCATCAACTCCATCCATCATCAGAGCCGTACCATCAACTCCATCCATCATCAGAGCCGTACCATCAACTCCATCCATCATCAGAGCCATACCATCAACTCCATCCATCAGAGCCATACCATCAACTCCATCCATCAGAGCCATACCATCAACTCCATCCATCATCAGAGCCATACCATCAACTCCATCCATCATCAGAGCCGTACCATCAACTCCATCCATCATCAGAGCCGTACCATCAACTCCATCCACCATCAGAGCCGTACCATCAACTCCATCCACCATCAGAGCCGTACCATCAACTCCATCCACCATCAGAGCCGTACCATCAACTCCATCCACCATCAGAGCCGTACCATCAACTCCATCCACCATCAGAGCCGTACCATCAACTCCATCCACCATCAGAGCCGTACCATCAACTCCATCCACCATCAGAGCCGTACCATAGATCGCTTTTCTCAGGTGTTTGACATGCGATATGTCGCCGCCTCACTGCCTTTTTTCAATCCCCTAAATGCCACACCACTGTTCCAAAACTGTATGCATTGCACACAGTTGCAGCATGGCCCCATTCACTTGAATGGGTCACATTCGGAGAGTGGTAGTGCCGGAGGAATAATTCCTGCTATGACCACGAAGCAAAGCATCATGGCATGTGTACACCCCCAGCTGCTTTCTTTTCAGCTAAGGGGGGAGCGATCGGGGCAGTAAAATTGTAGCGAAACTACATGGTTATACCTCCCTTCCCAACCATAAGTGGAGCCCTTAAACAGTGACATTATCACTCTACTGTATATAGCCTGTGCAGGTAGCAGAGCTGTGGGAGGTACTAATCAGGCTCCACCCACTACAGAAAACTACAGGAGGGGGCGGAGACAAGACCAGTCACCCTGCACAAGGAGAGAGAGCAGAGCTGTAGGAGGGACCCATCAGGCTCCACCCACTAAGAGGGGGGCGGATTCCATGCCTGTCACCCTGTACAAGGAAAGAGAGTAGAGCTGTGGCAGGGACTCAACAGGCTCCACCTACTACAGGAGGAGGCAGAGACCAGACCAGCCATCTTGCACAAGGAGAGAGAGTGGAACTGTGGGAGGGGCCAATCAGGCTCCACCCTCTAAAGAAAACTACAGGAGGGGGCGGAGACAAGACCAGAAAAAATCCCCTTTAATACAGTTGTTATCAAAGAGGTATCCCATGGGAAGATTCCCCTTTGCTGTTCTGGTGACAACTATACATTTTTGGATCCCCATCAATTTCTGTTTTGGTTATAGAGGGCACCAAGACAAATGGGGGGGGGGGGGGTGAATCCCCCATGGAGACGCAGGTAACAAAAAGAACTTTAAAGAGGGTGTTGCCCTTCCCCACTCCATCCAAAAGCAAGAAATTCCTTTTTGTCCTTAGAAACACTTAAATTCTGTTCAGGCGGTCTTGTGATTCACACACATGCCTACCACATTATATAGCCAGAGGTTTAAAATTAAAGAACATAGAGTGGGACTTGGCTGAGATTAGGGATGAGCTTCGTGTTCGAGTCGAACATACGTTCGACTCGAACATCGGCTGTTCGATCGTTCGACGAAGATCGAACGATTTGGGCCGTTCGCGCCAAATTCGAGTGACGCGAACGGCCCACAATGCACTACGCCATTGCAGTGTCATCCAGGCGCTGTGATTGGCCAAGCATGCACTGTGACCCCGCATGCTTGGCCAATCACAGCGCCGTCAGCGAGGAGAGCAATGATTGGCCACAGGCAGGATGCCTGTGGCCAATTATTGCTGAGGGTGTTTAGTACACGCCCCACACTATAAAAGGCCGCCAGCACGGCGGCCTAGTGTAGTGTGTTCCGGAGCAGGGATAGAGCAGCATAGGCAGGGACAGTGACTTTTATTTCTTTCTTGCTTAACCTGGATTCCTTTATTTTAGGGAAAGAGAAGGATAGGTAGGGAGAGTGTCAGTGTGTTTTGTGCTTGTGCTATATTGTGCTTAAAAAAAACATTTTTTCTAGGGACAGAAAACTGTAGGTAGGGAGAGTGTGTCAGTTTCTTTCACTGTCAAAGTCCTTGTTTCCAGGGACCTGGAAGGACAGTGAGTGAATTCTCCTTGTGCTAAATTGTGCTTAAAAAAAACATTTTTTCTAGGGACAGAAAACTGTAGGTAGGGAGAGTGTGTCAGTTTCTTTCACTGTCAAAGTCCTTGTTTCCAGGGACCTGGAAGGACAGTGAGTGAATTCTCCTTGTGCTAAATTGTGCTTAAAAAAAACATTTTTTCTAGGGACAGAAAACTGTAGGTAGGGAGAGTGTGTCAGTTTCTTTCACTGTCAAAGTCCTTGTTTCCAGGGACCTGGAAGGACAGTGAGTGAATTCTCCTTGTGCTAAATTGTGCTTAAAAAAAACATTTTTTCTAGGGACAGAAAACTGTAGGTAGGGAGAGTGTGTCAGTTTCTTTCACTGTCAAAGTCCTTGTTTCCAGGGACCTGGAAGGACAGTGAGTGAATTCTCCTTGTGCTATATTGTGCTTAAAAAAAACATTTTTTCTAGGGACAGAAAACTGTAGGTAGGGAGAGTGTGTCAGTTTCTTTCACTGTCAAAGTCCTTGTTTCAAGGGACAGAGAAGGACACCTGAAGGTAGCCCTTATTGCTTTTTCCCCATCTCCCTGCAGGCCATCTATTAGAATGTCTGGAAGGCAACGAAGGAGAGGCAGACAGTCAGGAGGCAATAAAAGAGGGCAAGCAGGCTCTGTGTCTGGGGGCAACAGTGCTGGTCGTGGACGCGGTGCATTGTCATCAGCACATGGCCATGGGACACGCTTGTCCTTTTCGGCAGCTGGACATGTTGAGCCACATCATGCCGAAGACTTGGTAGAGTGGATGACCAAGCCCTCCTCCTCCTCCTCATTCTCTCTCACCCAGGCTCAGGGTACTGGAAAAGCAGCTGCCAAAGCGTCCTCTTCCCTGGTATCAATGTCAGACTCATCATCAGTCACTCCTTCCCTAGACCCACCATGTCCTCCTCCTGAGGAGTCCCCCGAACTGTTTGAGCACAGTGTTGGGTACATGCTCCAGGAGGATGCCCAGCGTTTCGAAGGGTCTGATGATGAAACCCAGCTAGAGGAAGGCAGTAGCGTGAGAGCAGACAGAGGGGATGCTCAAGAAGGACACCAATCTGGCAGTCATGTTCCAGCAGCTGCAGCATACTGCCAGATTGGCTCCAGTGATGAGGAGGGAGGTGATGATGAGGTCACTGACTCCACGTGGGTGCCTAATAGGAGAGAGGAGGAGGAGGAGGATGAGGAGGAGGCACATCTCCAACGAGGCAGGATGCCCTTTGGTGGCCAGCGTAAGGGCAGTACACCGACGGAATCACACCGCAGAGCTCCGCCTGTGCAGGGCGCTGCCTCTGCCCGTCATTCAAAAAGTTCTTTGGTGTGGGCCTTTTTTGAGGCTAGTGCATCAGATCGCACAGCTGCTGTTTGCAACCTATGTCTCAAGCGTATATCGCGTGGCCAAAACATCAGCCGCTTGGGTACCACATGCCTGACCAGACATATGTTGACCTGCCATGCAGCTCGTTGGCAAGCCTACCTCAAAGACCCACACCAAAGAACAAAGCGGACCTCTCCTTGCACCGCATCAGCTGGGATCTCCAACCCCACTATAACTTCAGTCCTCTCTGAAACATGCACTGAGAGGAATGAAGGTGTAGAATTAGGTGTGTCACAGCCAAGTACTTGCGGCCACTCTGCTAGCAGTACACCGACGTCCGATTCTAGCAGGCAAATTTCCCTGCCCCAGCTGCTGGACCGTCGAAAGAAGTTCACTCCCAGCCATCCACATGCCCAGCGGTTGAATGCTAGCTTGGCTAAATTGCTAGCGCTTCAACTGCTGCCTTTTCAGTTGGTAGACTCGGCCCCCTTCCGTGAGTTTGTGCAATGTGCGGTTCCTCAGTGGCAGGTTCCCAAACGCCACTTTTTCTCACGGAAGGCTATTCCGGCTCTCTACCGGCATGTGGAAGGCAATGTCTTGGCCTCGCTGGACAGGGCGGTCAGCGGTAAGGTGCATATTACCGCTGACTCATGGTCCAGCAGGCATGGACAGGGACGTTACCTTTCTTTCACGGCCCATTGGGTCACTCTTTTGGCAGCTGGGAAGGATGCAGGACAAGGTGCAGTAGTGTTGGAGGTTGTCCCACCGCCACGCCTCCAAAATGCTACTACTGGTTGTGACACACCTCTCTCCTCCACCCCCTCCTCTTCTTCCTCCATGGCCTCTTCCTGTGGTTTGTCCTATGAACCAGCGGTGCTCCGTAGCCGTTCACGGGGCTACGCAAGTACACAGGCAAAAAGATGCCATGCCGTGCTTGCGCTGGTGTGTTTGGGGGACAGAAGCCACACTGGGGCAGAGGTCCTGTCTGCTCTGCAGGGCCAGGCCGAGAGGTGGTTGACGCCACGCCAGCTTAAGCCAGGAATGGTGGTTTGCGACAATGGCACCAACCTCCTCTCCGCCCTCCGACAGGGACAACTGACCCATGTGCCCTGTGTGGCTCACGTCCTTAACCTGGTGGTGCAGCGGTTCTTGGGCAGGTACCCGGGCTTACAGGATGTCCTGAGGCAGGCCAGGAAAGTCTGTGTGCATTTCCGCAGATCTTATAATGCCAGTGCTCGCCTGGCTGAGCTGCAAAAGGAGTTGAACCTGCCCAAGAACCGCCTTATATGTGACATGCCCACCAGGTGGAACTCAACGTTGGCCATGCTGCAGCGGCTGCACACGCAGCAGAGGGCCATCAATGAGTACCTGTGCGACTACGGCACCAGGACAGGGTCAGGGGAGCTTGGTTTTTTTTCTCCACGCCAGTGGGGCATGATCAGGGATGCATGCACTGTCCTGGCACCATTTGAGGAGGCCACGAGGATGGTGAGCAGTGACAGTGCATGCATCAGTGACACTGTACCTCTTGTCCACCTGTTGGAGCACACGCTGCGTGGAATAATGGACAGGGCACTTGAGGCAGAACAGAGGCAGGAAGAGGAGGACTTCCTTGCCTCTCAAGGCCCCCTTTACCCAGACAGTGTTCCTTCTGTCCCACCCATCGCACAGGAAGAGGAGGAGGAGGAGGAGGAGGAGGAGGAGGAGGATGATTGTGTCAGCATGGAGGTGGAGGCTGGCACTCAGCATCATCAGCAGCAGTCTTTTAGGGATGATTTACAGTCCCAAGAAACCAGTGGACTTGTACGTGGCTGGGAGGAGGTGGCTGCGGATCATGTCGTCCTTAGTGACCCAGAGGACTCCGGAGCGAATGCCTCAGCAAACCTACGCTGCATGGCCTCCCTGATCCTGCAAAGTCTGCGGAAGGATCCTCGTATTCTTCGGATCAAGGAGAGGGACCATTACTGGCTGGCCACTCTCCTTGATCCACGGTACAAGGGTAAGGTTGCGGACCTTATGTTACCGTCGCAGAGGGAGCAGAGGATGAGACAACTCCGGGAGGCCTTGCAGAAAGGTCTGTGCAACGCGTTCCCAGAGACTGGGAGGTTACAAACTCCTGGTCCTGGACAACGAGTTGCTGAGGCTTCGGCCAGTCAAAGAAGGAGCGGTGGGGAAGGTGGCCGTCTGACCGATGCGTTCAGACAATTCTTTAGTCCGCAGCCCCAAAGTATGATCGGTTCCAGCAACCATCGCCAGCGTCTGATAAACATGGTGCAGGAATATCTAGGGGCAAGGTCAGACTTGGACACCTTCCCCACCGAAAATCCTCTGGCTTACTGGGTCTTGAGGATGGATCACTGGCCAGAGCTTGCACAGTATGCAATTGAGCTACTGGCCTGTCCTGCATCCAGCGTTCTTTCGGAACGCACATTCAGTGCTGCTGGAGGATTTGTCACGGATCACAGTGTGCGCCTGTCCACCGACTCGGTTGATCGACTGACTTTCATCAAGATGAACCAGTCTTGGATCACCACCAGCTACCACACACCTGATGCTGATATAACAGACTAATTGATTTTAACATGTCACATCCCTTCAAGACTGATGCTGATGCTGAGTGCCTGTGCTGTTATGTTGACTGGCTATCCTCCTCCTCCGAGTCCTCAATGATACGATTGATGATGATAGCTTGGAAGATCATTTTTGTTTATGGGTGCCGCCACCAGTGGCTAAGGCCCAATTTTTCAGCCCCTGTTTTACAGGGGCGTGTAATTACAATTTTTTTAGCAATAATTTGCCATAGGGCTCATTGCTGTGCTCCAAGTACAGTATCTGTGAGGGGTTGGAGTGTTGTGGCACCAGTGCCTAAGGCCCAATTTTTCAGCCCCTGTTTAACAGGGGCGTGTCATTACAATTTTTGAAGCAATACTTTGCAACAGGGCTCATTGCTGTGCTCCAAGTACAGTATCTGTGAGGGGTTGTAGTGTTGTGCCACCAGTGCCTAAGGCCCAATTTTTCAGCCCCTGTTCAACAGGGGCATGCAATTACAATTCTTGATCTAATAATTCACAGCAGGGTCCATTGCTGCACCCACCAAGAGTAACTCTGAGGGCTTACAGTCTTGTGGCAACGCCACCACCACCACCACGAAAGGCCCAATTTTTCAGCCCCTGTTCAAAAGGGGCATGTAATTACAATTCTTGATCTAATAATTCACAGCAGGGCCCATTGCTGCACCCACCAAGAGTAACTGTCAGGGCTTACAGTGTTGTGGCACCAGCACCACCATCAAAGCCCCAATTTTTACTACAACTGTTCAACAATTATATGTAATTAAAATTCCTGATATAATAGTTGACAGCAGGGCGTTCCAGCACCAACCAAGAGTAACTGTGAGTGCTTACAGTGTTGTGCCAACACCAACAACTAAGGGGCCTATTTCTGCAGAGTATATACGGCAGGGCCAAACTTTCAAACATCCAACTTACAAACGACTCCTACTTGCAAACGAAAGAAGACAACAGGAAGTGAGAGGAAATCTACCCCTAGAAAGGAAAATTCTCTCCTGTAAGAATAAATATGGGAGAAAGGGGTCTCATCTGTACTGATGCTTTATCAGCAATCCTTGTTTCAAGAAAAACACCACATTTCAAAAACAGTTGTCATTGGGACGGAAAGTGAGGTGAAATGTTCTGAACAGGGGCACAGACAGCAAAACAAATGTTACAGGGGTGATAACCCTTACCTATGTTTCCCAAAAAGTTTAAAAATAGATTTTTGGGCTGGAGCTACACTTCAACAATGTACCTGTTCAAAATTACAAACAGATTCTACATAAGAACAAACCTACAGTCCCTGTCTTGTATGCACCGCCTGTATACGGCTGTTCAGAGTATATAGGGCCTTTTTTATTTTATGTGCGGGGTTCCCCTTAATATCCATACAAGACCCAAAGGGGCTGGTAATGGGCTGGGGTAGGGGGGGGGGGTCATGGGGTAGCTATGCCATTTTTCTTAAAGAATTTCATCCATATTACCGGGACCAGACATTACATTAAAGCCGCAAGCAGTTTTAAATGGCTTTTTTTTCCTTTAGAAGTGTCATTTTGTGCAGGGACAGTTCTAAACACGGGAAACACGTGGCACTTCACAGGCATACTTTAGACACCCCCCAGGTACGATATTTAAAGGAATATTTGACTTTTTTTTTTTCACTTTATCATTAAAATGACTGCTCCCGAAAAACGACCGTTTTTAAAACTTCTTTTTGCATTGATACATGTCCCCTGGTGCAGAACCCGGGTTCCCAAACCCTATTTATGACAATAACATGCATAATAGTTGTTATAATTAGCACTTTAGAATTCGAACGTTCGCATCCATTGTATTTAATAGGGTTCTAATGTTCGTTCGAACTTTCGGTCCGTTCGCGGGTTCTGGTGCGAACCGAACCCGGGGGTGTTCGGCTCATCACTAGCTGAGATGAGTATAATGGTAGAGATAGAGAATTTAACCACCTCGCGCCCGCTGTACGACTATGTACGGCTGCAAGGTAGCTCTTAAATGCCGGGAGGCCGTCTTTTTACGGACTCCGCTCCTCTGGCCACTGGGGGGCGCGTTAGCGCCGCCAGCGGCGCGCGCACGTGCCTGGCGCGTCACTGTAATGCCGATGCATGTGCCTAGCGGCCGCGATGTCCGCCAAGTACCCGCGATCGGCCAGTACACAGACAAGGACGTGGATCTCTGTGTGTAAACACAGAGATCCACGTCCTGTCAGGGAGAGGAGACCGATGCTGTGTCCCTTGTACATAGGGACACAGATCGGTCACCTCCCCCAGTCAGTCCCCTCCCCCTACAGTAGTAATCACTCCAGGGCACACATTTAACCCCTTCCTCGCCCCCTAGTGTTAACCCCTTCCCTGCCAGTCACATTTATACAGTAATCAGTGCATATTTATAGCACTGTTTGCTGTATAAATGTGAATGGTCCCAAAATGGTGTCAAAAGTGTCCGCTGTGTCCGCCATAATGTCGCAGTCATGAAAAAAATCACTGATCGCCGCCATTACTAGTAAAAAAAAAAAAATTATAAAAATGCCATAAAACTACCCCCTAATTTGTAAACGCTATAACTTTTGCGCAAACCAATCAATAAACGCTGATTGCGATTTTTTTTTACCAAAAATATATAGAAGAATACGTATCGGCTTAGACTGAGGAAAAAAATATATTTTTTTTAAAAAAATTGGGATATTTATTATAGCAAAAATCAAATATTGTGTTTTTTTCAAAATTGTCGCTCTCTTTGTTTATAGCGCAAAAAATAAAAACTGCAGAGGTGATCAAATACCACCAAAAGAAAGCTCTATTTGTGGGAAAAAAAGGACGTCAATTTTGTTTGGGAGTCACATCGCACGACCGTGCAATTGTCATTCAAAGCGTGACAGTGCCGAAAGCTGAAATTTCGCCTGGGCAGGAAGGGGGTTTATGTGCCCAGTAAGGAAGTGGTTAATATTCGGCCAATAACAAATTTACACAAACAAGTTGCATGTACATACAGGTGGGAATACACATAACTTGTAAAATCAATTTCTAAAGCAGTAGTAGCAAATAACATGGTTACAATTGAGTAACATGATACAATTACAGAGTCCACCACATGTCACAGTTGGATAAAAATAGATTGCAAATAAGTGACTGCATGGCCTATGACCTCTTTTAACCCTGTCACAGGTGTATAGGTACAGGTATAAAAAAAATTAAAGCCGATAGGGCTGTTATATACTGGTACACAACTATTCTATTCTCGACGCGTTTCGCGGCTTGGTGCCACTCATCGGAAGCAGGTGCGTGGTGTGTCTGCAAATAGGAAAAAATTATAAAAAATAGCCAGAGGCGACAATGCTATATAGCGGCTCAGCAGTTTACTCATTAGACTATAAATGTTTAAACCGACCATCTTGTACCACAGTAAGCTGCCTAATCCGTCCTTCTTTTCAGCCCCCCCCCCCCCCCAGTGCCAGATACATGTGAGAAGGATGCTGTGGAATGCAATGGCCTGTGATTGGCTCACAAGATTGGTCAGGGTACAGGTACAGTTTAAAATACACCCTTCAATAACTTCATAAGACTGCTTAAATACATTTCTGACATGTCTCAATATATAGCAGCAGTAACATTGTTGCAGCAAAGCTCCAGCTTTTACCATTAAAAAGACATCCTTGAGCTCCAATTAGTGACTTTGCCTAGGCTGTGATTATATCAGTCTGCTGCAGGCAGGAGGGAGCATTTCCTCAGTCTCCCCTCCCTCAGTAATCAGACTGTACATTGTAACTTTGTAGAAGGAGGAGGAAGAGTTTCCTTAGTCTCACCCCCCCCCCCCCCAGTGATCAGACTGTACCTTGTAACTTTGTGGCAAGTCCCAAAGTGAAAATCTGCAACAGGGGCTGATCTGTGTCAGACATTTTATGATCACATTCAAGAACTGTACAGGCACCAGAATTAATATGACTGGGTCATCTGAGCCAGCATCTCAGTCCAGGAAGTAGATGGTGTCCCTGGATGATGACCAGACAAAGATGGTGCCGTCCTTATGGAGAGGAGGGACTTTAAAATGATTGGCAGGTTCTCTTCAAACTGAACTTTTCAAGAGTAAAATATGGAAGTTGCCATTGTGGGTCGTCTTTTACAAATGCCATTTGCCTAGCTGTCAGTTGCCCGCTTGCCGAGTCACTGATCCAAAACACCTCCAAAGTTACCAGCATGATGGTCCCGGATCCCAGGACACCATTAACCCCGCCCATGGGGCACATTTAATCCACCCACTTTCCAGTTTGATGCTGTCAAAAGCACGCCTACTTTATTGTTGGCCCCACCCAGACCGTTCCACTAAATATACAGAGGACTGCCCATACCACTGACTGTAAAGAAGGGTCTCGTCCAGTATGCGAGGACCGCCCACATGCTCAAAGCACGCCCACTTTATTGTTGGCCAGACCCTTCCACTAAATATACAGAGGACTGCCCATCCCACCGACTGTAAAGGATGGCCTTGCCCAGTATGCGAGGACCACTCACGTGCTCAAAGCACGGCCACTTTATTTTTGACCCCACCCAGACCCTTCCTCTAAATATACAGAGGACTGCCTATCAAACCGCCCATAAAGAATGTTCTCAATCTCACCCAGTATGCGAGGACTGCCCACGCGGTCAAACATGCCCACTTTATTGTTGGCCCCACCCAGACCCTTCCTCTAAATATACAGGGACTGCCCATCAAACCGCCCATAAAGAATGTTCTCACCCAGAATGCAAGGACCGCCCACGCGCTCAAAGCACGCCCACTTTATTGTTGGCCCCACCCAGACCCTTCCTCTAAATATACAGGGAGTGCCCATCCCACCAACTGTAAGGCTGGGTTCACACCAGTCCGGTGCGAATTCCAGCTCCGTTCTCTGTGCGAAGAGAAGAAGCAGCTGTTCAGCGCTTCCTCTGCATTGTAGCTGCGGATCAGATGAGCAGGGAGAGGGGGGGGTGTAGTGAGCAGGGGGAGAGAATGCCTGTTCATAACGGAATCCATCTGCGAATCAGATGCGTGCCCATAGAAGATAATGGGCCTGAATTCGCACCTGAGCCGGAACGCAACGTCTAGAAAACGCACACTTTTTTCGGCAATGCGCAGTGTGAATGCCCCGCAGACATGTGAACTCTGCGGGGCATTCATTCAAATAAAAGGTATTTTAAAATGTCATGCGAATTGGATTCGGTGTAAGTCGCTTCCAATTCGCATTGGTGTGAACCGAGCCTAAAGGAAGGCCTTGCCTAGTATGTGATGACCGCCCACTGGAAACCACAATCATCCTATTTACTGAGCATGTTCCTTGATCCCAGGACATGGCCCCAGACACAGCATCGGCAGGACAGGGAGGGCCAAAATGTGGGACTGTCCCAGCCATTCTGGGACAGTTGGCCTCTATGCATTCTAAATTCATGTCTGGCTGGATACTTGTCCTAGATATCAATGCCAGGCAGATAGCATTTTTAGACAAAGTTCATCAACGGCAGCCTATACATGTCCCTCCTGATTTACATTGTGCCTAGATGTCAATGGTCCCGGATTTGTCGGGACAGTCCCACGTTTTGGTCCTCTGTCACGCCAATCCTGTGTCCGGGGCCATGTGCAGGGATCACAGTACATGTGCAGTAATCGTGGGGATCATGGGCACCGGTGAGCGCCCCCTGCATATTTAGAAGCAGGGTCTAGGCGGAGCAAACAGAGTGGGTGTGATTTGGGCGTGTCCAACTGGAAAGTGGGCAAAGTGTGCACAGTGGGCGGGGTTAAAAAAAAAAAGTGTCCTATGATGTGGGACCAGGTTGATGGTACGCATCAGCAAGCATTGAGACCAGGGGGGTCAACTGGCAGGCAAATAGCATTTTTCCAAGGAGACCAGCAATGGTAGCCTCCATTTTTCTCTCTAGACAAGTTCCCTTTGAAGAGAACCTGTCACCTGTTTTAAAGTCCCACCTGAGATCAGACAGCACAGAGTGCTAAAACCTCAAATCCAATAGAACGTTATACAATCGACACTGACCGAACATTCCTTCACCTCTTCCCTTCACATGGCGGGTGACGCCTGACTCATGGTGGTGGAAATGGGAATTTTTCAGCACCCTGGTGGTGGCACCCTAGTCTAAAAAATGTAAAGCCCGACTGCGGGCAGATAAATTCCTTGCAGTGGAAGGGTGCCTCACCTCCCTGCAGCTAGACCTCTAAATGCAGCTTCTGCACCCCCTGTGCTCCAGCAGTCTAAGGTCTTGACATCATGAAGACTAAACAGAAGGATGCTAAGGGATAGTCCACAGCCGGATCGTAGGGGAGTTCTACCTGCCGGGTGGAGGATCGGGTAAGTAAAAAGGTTTCTCCTCTTCTCTGGACAAAATGCGAGGACCGCCCACTGGCAGCCACAATCATCACATTTACTGAGCATGTCCTGTGATCTCAGGACATGGCCCAAGGCACATCATCATAGTTACATAGTCAGGTTGAAAATAATATTATTATTATTATTATTATTATTATTACAGTCCCATATACTCAATCCTATACCCACAGTTGATCCAGAGGAAGGCAAAAAACCCCAGCAGCGCATGATCCAATTGGCTCCAGCACGGGAAAAATTTCCTCCCTGATCCCCCGAGAGGCAATCGGATATTCCCCGGATCAACTTTACCTATAAATGTCAGTATCCAATTATATTATGTACATTAGGGATGAGCTTCGTGTTCGAGTCGAACATACGTTCGACTCGAACATCGGCTGTTCGATCGTTCGACGAAGATCGAACGATTTGGGCCGTTCGCGCCAAATTCGAGTGACGCGAACGGCCCACAATGCACTACGCCATCGCAGTGTCATCCAGGCGCTGTGATTGGCCAAGCATGCACTGTGACCCTGCATGCTTGGCAAATCACAGCGCCGGCAGCGAGGAGAGCAATGATTGGCCACAGGCAGGATGCCTGTGGCCAATTATTCTTGAGGGGGTTTAGTACACGCCCCACACTATAAAAGGCCGCCAGCGCGGCGGCCTTGTGTAGTGTGTTCCGGAGCAGGGAAAGAGAAGCATAGGCAGGGACAGTGTCATTTTTTTCCTTTACTAATCCTGGATTCCTTGTGTTTAGGGACAAATAAGGATAGGTAGGGAGAGTGTCAGTGTGTTATTCTGTGCTAAACCTTGTTTGTAGGGACAGAGAGGTACAGTGAGGGAAAGTGTCAGTGTGCTATTCTGTGCTAAATCTTGTTTGTAGGGACAGAGTAGGACAGTGAGGGAAACTGACAGTGTGCTATTCTGTTCTAAACCAATCTTGCTGAACCATATTTGAAATCCTTGAGTTTAGGGACAGAGAAGTACAGTGAGGGAAAGTGTCAGTGTGCTATTCTGTGCTAAATCTTGTTTGTAGGGACAGAGTAGGACAGTGAGTGAAACTGACAGTGTGCTATTCTGTTCTAAACCAATCTTGCTGAACCATATTTGAAATCCTTGAGTTTAGGGACAGAGAAGGACACTCGTGGAAACTATCAGTGTGCTATTCTGTGCTAAATCTTGTTTGTAGGGACAGAGTAGGACAGTGAGTGAAACTGACAGTGTGCTATTCTGTTCTAAACCAATCTTGCTGAACCATATTTGAAATCCTTGAGTTTAGGGACAGAGAAGGACACTCGTGGAAACTATCAGTGTGCTATTCTGTGCTAAATCTTGTTTGTAGGGACAGAGTAGGACAGTGAGTGAAACTGACAGTGTGCTATTCTGTTCTAAACCAATCTTGCTGAACCATATTTGAAATCCTTGTGTTTAGGGACAGAGAAGGATAGGCAGGGGACAGTGTCAGTGTCATTGTTGCAAAGCCTCCTGCACAGTATACACCTGAAGGTAGCCCTTATTGCTGTTTTTCCCATCTCCCTGCAGGCCATCCATTAAAATGTCTAGAAGGCAAACAAGGAGAGGCAGACAGTCAGGAGGCAAAAAAAGAGGGCAAGCAGGCTCTGTGTCTTGGGGGCAACAGTGCTGGTCGTGGACGCGGTGCATTGTCATCAGCACATGGCCATGGGACACGCTTGTCCTTTTCGGCAGCTGGACATGTTGAGCCACATCATGCCGAAGACTTGGTAGAGTGGATGACCAAGCCCACCTCATCCTCATCCTCTCTCACCCAGGCTCAGGGTACTGGCAAAGCAGCTGCCAAAGCGTCCTCTTCTCTGGTATCATTATCTTCATTAGTCAATCCTTCCCTAGACCCACCATGTCCTCCTCCTGAGGAGTCCCCCGAACTGTTTGAGTACAGTGTTGGGTACATGCTCCAGGAGGATGCCCAGCGTTTCGAAGGATCTGATGATGATATCCAGATAGAGGAAGGCAGTAGCGTGACAGCAGAGAGAGGGGATGCTCAAGAAGGACACCAATCTGGCAGTCATGCTCCAGCAGCTGCAGCATACTGCCAGATTGGCTCCAGTGATGAGGAGGGAGGGGATGATGAGGTCACTGACTCCACGTGGGTGCCTAATAGGAGAGAGGAGGAGGAGGAGGATGAGGAGGAGGCACATCTCCAACGAGGCAGGATGCCCTTTGGTGGCCAGCGTATGGGCAGCACACCGACGGAATCACACCGCAGAGCTCCGCCTGTGCAGGGCGCTGCCTCTGCCCGTCATTCAAAAAGTTCTTTGGTGTGGGCCTTTTTTGAGGCGAGTGCATCAGATCGCACAGCTGCTGTTTGCAACATATGTCTCAAGCGTATATCGTGTGGCCAAAACATCAGCCGCTTGGGCACCACATGCTTGATCAGACATATGTTGACCTGCCATGCAGCTCGTTGGCAAGCCTACCTTAAAGACCCACACCAAAGAACAAAGCTGACCTCTTCTTGCACCGCATCAGCTGGGATCTCAAAACCCACTATACCTTCAGTCCTCTCTGAAACCTGCACTGAGAGGAATGAAGGTGTAGAATTAGGTGTGTCACAGCCCAGTACTTGCGGCCACTCTGCTAGCAGTACACTGACGTCCGATTCTAGCAGGCAAATTTCCCTGCCCCAGTTGCTGGACCGTCGAAAGAAGTTCACTCCCAGCCATCCACATGCCCAGCGGTTGAATGCTAGCTTGGCTAAATTGCTAGCGCTTCAACTGCTGCCTTTTCAGTTGGTAGACTCGGCCCCCTTCCGTGAGTTTGTGCAATGTGCGGTTCCTCAGTGGTAGGTTCCCAAACGCCACTTTTTCTCACGGAAGGCGATTCCGGCTCTCTACAAGCATGTGGAAGGCAATGTCTTGGCCTCGCTGGACAGGGCGGTCAGCGGTAAGGTGCATATTACCGCTGACTCATGGTCCAGCAGGCATGGACAGGGACGTTACCTTTCTTTCACGGCCCATTGGGTCACTCTTTTGGCAGCTGGGAAAGATGCAGGACAAGGTGCAGTAGTGTTGGAGGTTGTTCCACCGCCACGCCTCCAAAATGCTACTACTGGTTGTGACACACCTCTCTCCTCCACCCCCTCCTCTTCTTCTTCCTCCATGGCCTCTTCCTGTGGTTTGTCCTCTGAACCAGCGGTGCTCCGTAGGCGTTCAAGGGGCTACGCAAGTACGCAGGCAAAAAGATGCCATGCCGTGCTTGCGCTGGTGTGTTTGGGGGACAGGAGCCACACTGGGGCAGAGGTCCTGTCTGCTCTGCAGGGGCAGGCCGAGAGGTGGTTGACGCCACGCCAGCTTAAGCCAGGAATGGTGGTTTGCGACAATGGCACCAACCTCCTCTCCGCCCTCCGACAGGGACAACTGACCCATGTGCCCTGTATGGCTCACGTCCTTAACCTGGTGGTGCAGCGGTTCTTGGGCAGGTACCCGGGCTTACAGGATGTCCTGAGGCAGGCCAGGAAAGTCTGTTTTCATTTCCGCAGATCTTATAATGCCAGTGCTCGCCTGGCTGAGCTGCAAAAGGAGTTGAACCTGCCCAAGAACCGCCTTATATGTGACATGCCCACCAGGTGGAACTCAACGTTGGCCATGCTGCAGCGGCTGCACACGCAGCAGAGGGCCATCAATGAGTACCTGTGCGACTACGGCACCAGGACAGGGTCAGGGGAGCTCGGGTTTTTTTCACCACGCCAGTGGGGCATGATCAGGGATGCATGCACTGTCCTGGCACCATTTGAGGAGGCCACAAGGATGGTGAGCAGTGACAGTGCATGCATCAGTGACACTGTACCTCTTGTCCACCTGTTGGAGCACACGCTGCGTGGAATAATGGACAGGGCACTTGAGGCAGAACAGAGGCAGGAAGAGGAGGACTTCCTTGCCTCTCAAGGCCCCCTTTACCCTGACAGTGTTCCTTCTGTCCCACCCATCACACAGGAAGGAGGAGGAGGAGGAGGAGGAGGAGGAGGAGGAGGAGGAGGAGGATTGTGTCAGCATGGAGGTGGAGGCTGGCACTCAGCATCATCAGCAGCAGTCTTTTAGGGATGATTTACAGTCCCAAGAAACCAGTGGACTTGTACGTGGCTGGGAGGAGGTGGCTGCGGATCATGTCGCCCTTAGTGACCCAGAGGACTCCGGACTGAATGCCTCAGCTAACCTACGCTGCATGGCCTCCCTGATCCTGCAAAGTCTGCGGAAGGATCCTCGTATTCTTCGGATCAAGGAGAGGGACCATTACTGGCTGGCCACTCTCCTTGATCCACGGTACAAGGGTAAGGTTGCGGACCTTATGTTACCGTCGCAGAGGGAGCAGAGGATGAGACAACTCCGGGAGGCCTTGCAGAAAGGTCTGTGCAATGCGTTCCCAGAGACTGGGAGGTTACAAACTCCTGGTCCTGGACAACGAGTTGCTGAGGCTTCGGGCAGTCAAAGAAGGAGCGGTGGGGAAGGTGGCCGTCTGACCGATGCGTTCAGACAATTCTTTAGTCCGCAGCCCCAAAGTATGATCGTTTCCAGCAACCATCGCCAGCGTCTGATATACATGGTGCAGGAATACCTAGGGGCAAGGTCAGACTTGGACACCTTCCCCACCGAAAATCCTCTGGCTTACTGGGTCTTGAGGATGGATCACTGGCCAGAGCTTGCACAGTATGCAATTGAGCTACTGGCCTGTCCTGCATCCAGCGTTCTTTCAGAACGCACATTCAGTGCTGCTGGAGGATTTGTCACGGATCACAGGGTGCGCCTGTCCACCGACTCGGTTGATCGACTGACTTTCATCAAGATGAACCAGTCTTGGATCACCACCAGCTACCACACACCTGATGCTGATATAACAGACTAATTGATTTTAAAATGTCACATCCCTTCAAGACTGATGCTGAGTTCCTGTGCTGTTATGTTGACTAGCTATCCTCCTCCTCCTCCTCAATGATCCGATTAATGATGATAGCTTGGAAGATCATTTTGGTTTATGGGTGCCGCCACCAGTGGCTAAGGCCCAATTTTTCAGCCCCTGTTTAACAGGGGCGTGTAATTACAGTTTTTGATGCAATACTTTGCAACAGGCCTCATTGCTGTGCTCCAAGTACAGTATCTGTGAGGGGTTGCAGTGTTGTGCCACCAGTGGCTAAGGCCCAATTTTTCAGCCCCTGTTCAACAGGGGCATGCAATTATAATTATTGATCTAATAATTCACAGCAGGGCCCATTGCCACGCCCACCAAGAGTAACTGTCAGGCCTTACAGTGTTGTGTCAACACCACCACCACCAAAGGCCCAATTTTTCAGCCCCTGTTCAACAGGGGCATGCAATTATAATTATTGATCTAATAATTCACAGCAGGGCCCATTGCTGCGCCCACTAAGGGTAACTGTCAGGCCTTACAGTGTTGTGGCACCAGCACCACCATCAAAGGCCCAATTTTTACTACCACTGTTCAACAATTATATGTTATTACAATTCCTGATATAATAGTTGACAGCAGGGCGTTCCAGCACCCACCAAGAGTAACTGTGAGTGCTTACAGTGTTGTGCCAACACCAACACCTAAGGGGCCAATTTCTGCAGAGTATATACGGCAGGTCCCTACTTTCAAACATCCAACTTACAAACGACTCCTACTTTCAAACGGAAGAAGACAACAGGAAGTGAGAGGAAATCTACCCCTAGAAAGGAAAATTCTCTCCTGTAAGAATAAATATGGGAGAAAGGGGTCTCATCTGTACTGATGCTTTATCAGCAATCCTTGTTTCAAGAAAAACACCACATTTCAAAATCAGTTGTCATTGGGACGCAAAGTGAGGTGAAATGTTCTGAACAGGGGCACAGACAGCAAAACAAATGTTACAGGGGTGATAACCCTTCCCTATGTTTTCCAAAAAGCTTAAAAATAGGTATTTGGGCTGGAGCTACACTTAAACAATGTACCTGTTCAAAATTACAAACAGATTCTACATAAGAACAAACCTACAGTCCCTGTCTTGTATGCACCGCCTGTATACGGCTGTTCAGAGTATATAGGGCCTTTTTTATTTTGTGTGCGGGGTTCCCCTTAATATCCATACAAGACCCAAAGGGGCTGGTAATGGGCTGGGGTAGGCGGGGGGGGGGGGGGGGGGTGATGGGGTAGCTATGCCATTTTTCTTAAAGATTTTCATCCATATTACCGGGACCAGACATTACATTAAAGCCGCAAGCAGTTTTAAATGGCTTTTTTTTTCCCTTTAGAAATGTTATTTTGTGCAGGGACAGTTCTAAACACGGGAAACACGTGGAACTTCACAGGCATACTTTAGA
Source organism: Rana muscosa (assembly GCA_029206835.1). Classification (NCBI taxonomy): domain Eukaryota; kingdom Metazoa; phylum Chordata; class Amphibia; order Anura; family Ranidae; genus Rana; species Rana muscosa. The sequence continues at coordinate 378,952,360 of CM055125.1, forward strand.
CACCCCCCAGGTACAATATTTAAAGGAATATTTGACTTTTTTTTTTTCACTTTATGCATCATTAAAATGACTGCTCCCGGAAAACGTCCGTTTTTAAAACTTTTTTGCATTGATACATGTCCCCTGGTGCAGAACCCGGGTTCCCAAACTCTGTTTAGGACAATAACATGGATAATAGTCGTTATAATTAGCACTTTAGAATCCGAACGTTCGCATCCATTGTATTTAATAGGGTTCTAATGTTCGTGCGAACTTTCGGTCCGTTCGCGGGTTCTGGTGCGAACCGAACCCGGGGTGTTCGGCTCATCACTAATGTACATTTAGGAAAGTATCCAGGCCTTTCTTAAAGCAATCTACTGAGCTGGCCAGAACCACCTCTGGGGGGAGTCTATTCCACATTTCCACAGCTCTTACTGTGAAGAAACCTTTCTGTATTTGGAGATTAAATCTCTTTTCCTCTAGCCGTAAAGAGTGCCCCCTTGTCTTTTGTGTTGACCGTAAAGTGAATAACTCAACACCAAGTTCACTATATAGACCCCTTATATATTTGTACATGTTGATCATATCCCCCCCCCCTAATCTCCTCTTCTCAAGAGTGAATAAATTCAGTTCCTCTAATCTTTCCTCATAGCTGAGCTCCTCCATGCCTCTTATCAGTTCGGTTGCCCTTCG